>JBCNYH010000009.1:8588864-8605717 GCA_039654325.1 Tandanus tandanus
CCAGAGTCGGCTGAGATGGGCGCCAGCCTCCCCGCGACCCTAATTAGGAATAAGCGGTTCAGAAAATGAATGAATGGTTTATATGTTTTCCATATTGAAGACATCAGTAATATCTTCAGATTACTTTTAAAGATACAAAAAATATATACATACACCAATCAGCCACAACATTAAAAACAATATGACCACTGACAAGTGATGTAAATAACATTTACTATCTCATTACACTGGCACCTGCCAAGGAGAAAATTAAGAGTCGGTTCTTGAAGTCGATATGTTGGAAGCAGGAAAAATGAGCAAACCTAAAACTCTGAGTGACTTTGATAAGGGCCACATTGTGATGCTCAACATCTGAGTCTATTCATCACTGCAGGTCTTGTGCTGTGCTGTGGTAAGTACCAAGTACCATGGAAGGTGAATTGGCAAGAGTGTATTCAGTGTCCAAGATTCCTTTAGGACACGGGAAGCGAAGGGTAGTACATTTGGTCTCATCCCACAAAAGAGCTACTGAAGCACAAACTGCTGAGTCAGGTGGTGTTTATATTACAGCTGATTAGTGTATATACATATCAAGTCCTTAAGATTTTGCATAGCATCACAACTTTTGTAATTTTGTCTCTGTATACCACCATGATGCATTTGAAATTAAGCAGTTACGGTGTGATTGAACAGTAGACTTTCAGATGTAAATAATGGTTTTAACAACAGTATTGCATCAAACTTTCAGGATTTACAGCCATTTTTACACACAGTCCACTTTCAGAGCTTCAAAAGTAATTGGACAATTGACAAGCAGTATCATAGCACTTATGACATGTTTCATTGTTATTTCATGACAAATTAGGAAGAAAAAATGTCTGGAATTAATAAATAAACTATTCATGGGAACATAATGTGTTCCAAATATGTGTTAAATACAAGTATAGGAGGCTATCATTAGGCTGAATAAACACACACACACACACACACACACACACACACACACACACACACACACACACACACACACACACACACACACATTTATCAGAGGGCTAACAATTTGGTGCATTCTTGAGAAGATGGAATACCCTGGTGAGCTCAGCAACACTAAAAGACCTTGACCATGAAAGACAACTAAGCTGGATGGTTGTATAATTCTTTCCATGGTGAAGAAAAGCCCATTTAGAACATTTAGTCAAGTTAGTCTAGTCTTGAGGAGGAAGACTCCTATATTCAAAAGACATTAGCTTATTATAATTGTCCAATTACTTTTGACCCTGAAAGCAGAGGGGCTGTGCTTAAATGGTTGTAAATTGTCAATACAATTATTAAATGGTTAAAAAAAATTTCGTTGTTAAGCCCCCTGAATTAAAGATGAAATTCTACATTTCAATCACATCTTGATGGCTTCATTTCAAGTCCATTGCAGTGGTACACAGAGACAAAAGTACAAAATTTGTGACTCTGCCCAAATACTTATGGACCTACCGGTATAGAGATTTACATAAATTGTTCGTGGCTGAAACAGAAATTCAAACAATCAAACAAATAAACAAATACCCTAACTGCAACATTTACATGAAAAACCTCTCAACTGTCAGATTAGTAGTTATTAGGTATGAGTGGGGTTAGTACCGCAGCTCCCAAGATGTTTGTAATAACTGACATGATAGAAACAAAACGACTGGCAATGTGATGATATGGATTCCACAAAACTACTGGAACATGTCCTGAAAAGATAGCAAGTCATGTTCACATTGTAAAATAGCTAGAAATAAAGCAATGGATTAGCAGAATCTCCCAGACGTTTGTGCATGTTTTTTGTTCATGGAACGAATTGCTTCTTAGTACACATTAAGGTATGTACCCTTTGAGTCAACCCCAATCACATTTCTCGCTGTGCATCTGTAAAACCCTGTGTCTCTTGGTGTGGGATTCTGGATTATAAGGAAGCCCTGAGGGTGTATATATTTGTTTCCAAACAGGCGTGGCTGAGTGCTGACAATTAACCTTGTTCTGTCTGGAGTTTCCCATGCCACTTCTGCCTTGGGGACACCAGTAGCTGCACAATTCAATTGAACGGCAACTCCTCTTCTGGCGTAGGTGGTAGGAGGTGGGCCACTGGTAATTCGTGGGGAGTATGCAATTATAGCAACTGGGATTGTTAGCACTGAGCTTCCATATTCATTTACAGCACGGCAGGTGTATGATCCCCTATCATACACAGAAGCCTGCTGGATGGAAAGAGTACCATTTGGTAGAACAGCATAGCGACCTGCCCGTTGAGGTCGGTTTAGAACAACTCCACTTGGCAAAGTCCATGTAAGACGGACAAGGTCATTGGTAGACAAACAGTGCAACTGCAGGCTTTCACCATTTATGACACTAACGGGTGAGTTGTACCGGTTATTAATCTCTGGCTTTCGCCCTGGAGTCAGCACTACAGCCCTCTCAACCAGTCCACCTGCACTGCGCACCAAGCATCGGTACGTTCCTGCCTCTGACACAGCTGGGTTAGTAATTATCAAAGTCCCATCAGACCTGTGGAAGAACTTGCTAAATTGGGATCCACTCATTAGTAAAGAACCACTAGGAAGAACCCAGGTTAATTGTGGTGCCGGGGACCCTTCAGCAGAACAATTTAGCCTCATTGTTCTGCCAACAGTTAGAGAGAGAGATTCTGTTTTAGGACTCTTAAGTCTTGGTTTCTCTATAAAGTCCATCACCTGAAGTTGTACCATGAGCCTTGCTTCCCCACCTTCGTTACGAGCTACACAGGTTAATGCAGCTGTGTCGGTTACCCTTAATGAATGAATATCAAGAGTGCCATTTCGATGGACTGTCATTCTGCTTCCATAGTAGGGTGCTGGCAGAATAACATTATCTGGGAACACCCAGAGCACATGTGGAGCAGGATTACCAGAAGCTTCACAATGGATCAGTTTCCTTTGATTCTTCATTGCAGATATTTTCAAAGAGTTTGTAGAGCCTCTTAGCCCATTGATAGCAGGCGCTGATACCAGAATTTCCAGCCTGGCCACTTTACGATCTTGGCCTGCACTATTCCTTGCTAGACATGTGTAGTTCCCCCCGTCAAAGCGCTGCACTTTCTGAATGACCAGTGTTCCATCATTATGAAGCAAATACTTGCCTGAGGCCGATGTAATCAGTCTATTTGTTGGAGTGAACCACAGTATGTGAGGGGTAGGCTCTCCTTTGGCAGTGCACTTCAATGCAGCTGAATCTCCATACATGACCCTGATTACTTCAAAGGTCTTGTTTTTGATCAAAGGTACATCTGCCACTACGTTGACATGGACTTTCATCTCATCCTTGCCAATCTGGTTCTCAGCATAACATGTGTAATCGCCTTCCTCGTGCATCCCCACATCATTAAAGAATAAGGTGCCATTGTCAAATACCACATATCTACTTCTTGGAACACCACTTCTGCTGTCAGATTTCATAATACTGTTGACCATAGTGCCATCAGGCAGAGCCCATTGGATCTTTGGGTTTGGTAGACCTGACGCAACACAGTCAACTTTCAGGTCATCTCCATACATCACCTTCTGGTTGACCTGTGTCTTCTGCTCAATCTTGGCTGGCTTTGTCAAGATGCTGACCTTAAGGGGTGCATAATCATCTCCCATTTTGTTATGTGCCGCACAAAGATAGTCACCTTCATCTTTCTCTGTTACAGAATGGATAGACAGGGACCCATTGGCAAATACCTTGATCCGTGGGTCATAACTGGAAAACAAAGAATTCAAAGACATAATTTGAGAAAGTAGTTAAACAATGTAAAATAAACTGTAGTATTCTTTATGCTCTGTAGCATACTGGAGAAGCACACATCAGTGTACACATATTTAGTACACCGACTCACCAGTTTATTAGGTACACTTATTTAGTATATTCACTAATAACCCATCTTTAGCACTTATTCTAGTCAGAGTTGAGGTGAATCCAGAGTCTGTTCCAGGACTGCTGGGTGTGAGATGGGAATACACCCTGGGTGGGACATCGCTCCATTGCTGGGCATCATTAACACACATGTTCACACCTATAGCCAATTTATCATAGTTAATTCCTCTACATACATGTGTGTTTTGGAAGATACTGTATGAGCAGACCAAACTACCAGATAAATGGAAACTCTATAAAGATCAAACCAGAGACCATAGGAGTAAGTTATTATTCAAAATGCAGACATGGGTATAGATATAGACCGTATAAGGGTTGATCAAATAGTAGTAGGTGTATTTTTGAATAAACAAGTCTACCAACAATACTAGAGGCTTTGTCTATGTGTGAGAGAAGTATGTATATGTTTATATGTGATTGAGTTAATTAATTAGTTTTCATTACCTATAATGAGCATCCACAAGCTTTTTGGATGGAGTCCTCCAGATGACCCTGGGCTCTGGATCTCCCGATGCAACACAGTTCAACTGCAGCGTTCCCCCATAGACGACATCTGTTTTCTGTGGAGATGAGGAAGTAATCCTGGCTCTGGCTGATGCAATAGATTTTTTCAATGACAGATGAACAGTTCTGGATGAAATCCCAACTGTATTAGTAGCTGTGCATTCATATTTCCCGGCATTTCCCGGACCCAACCCACGAATATATAGGGTCCCATTGCTGAAAACAAAGCGGTTGAGTCCACTAACAAATTCTGAAGAATGAAGCTGCACACCATTTGGCATAATCCAGCTTATTTTAGGGTGAGGAGCACCTCTTGCACTGCAGTTCAGGTAGACAATGCTGCCTTCTGGATGAGTAATATTTTCATTCTTCAGTTGTTGGATCACTGGAGCTAAAGCAGCAACTGTAAGACGAATAGATATAGAGTCTGCTCCAGCTGCATTGCTAGCAATGCACTTATAAACCCCACGATCTGTGTATGTAGCAGATGTTATTCGGAGTGTGCCATTTGCTAAAACTAAAACTCGATGTTCATGTGTATCAAGGGAGGAAGCCTCCTTATGTACTATTTCTTTATTGGGAAGCACCCATGTGGTGCGAGGATGAGGGTTTCCATGGGAACGGCAACCCAAATCAATAGTATCTTCCAGGTTTTTGATTAACTCTTGATAGCGTGGCTGAAGCACCCTGGGGTGCTCGGCTAAGACTATCAAAGTGACCACCAATTTGTCTTGTCCATACTGGTTTTGGACACTGCAGAGGTACTGGCCCCGGTCTAATGGAAGGACACTGCGAATTGTAAGGGTTCCATTGGGGTGGACTTCAAATCGTTGAATCTTAGTGTTCTGTGTGATTCTGGCTCCTGCAAAGGGATACAATGACATTGGTTATGAAACTACATACTGGTTCTAATAATAAACTGAAGCACTATGTGTCCCAGTCATTGAATCACAATGCCAAAAACCAGATATTGAGGAGTTGACCAGTTAGTGCCTATTAAAAAAAAACTTCTTTAACTGTCAGTTTTATTTAATATCCATGCCTCTAAATTAGCAGTGTCAGAATGTTAGAGAAACAAAGCTTAATAATGGAAACCTATAGTAAGCATAAACAAAAATATGATTATACTGAGGGTGGCACGGTGGCTTAGTGGTTAGCATGCAGAGACATGCACATTGTGTGATTGGTTGTGTGATTGGGTGTGATTGGTTGTGTTTATGTGTTGGCCCTGCAGTGGACTGGTGAGCTGTACAGAGTGTACCCAGCCTTTGCCCAGAGTCAGCTAAGATAAGCTCAAGCCTCCCGGTGACCCTCGTAGAATTCAACAGTTCAGCAAATGAATGAATATTTACATTGATTCTCTATTGCCTTCAAAAATGCCTTATTATGTCCCCTTTTTGAGAGTCACTATGATCTTTGTAATTTTATATTTTAATCATCTTCTTCATCTTTAATCTGCTGCTGTTAGGGGTTGCCACAGTATATCGTATCCACAAATTTGTTTCGGAATAGGTTTTTACGCAGGATGACCTTCCTGACACACCCCTCCCATTTATCCGGACTTGGGACTGGCTGTGTGATCACACTGGCCATCCTCCAATGGCTGGGCCATTCTCACTCACATTCATTTGTATGGGCAATTTCAAGTGGCCAGTTGACCTAATAGGCATGTCTCCATGTTTCCATGATTGTGCAAGGAAACGAACCCCATGCAAGCATGGGTAGAACATGCAAACTTCACAGAGAAAGGCCCTTGGTGATCAAAGATTCACACCCAGAACAGTCAACTGTACATATATAAAATTGCATTTACCACATCTTGAAAAATGTAATGTAGGTGTGTGTATCAATTTGTACTAAAGGATTGCGTACCTGTTGCGATCTTAGTCCAGGAGAGAAATGGTCTAGGCTCTCCTACAGCTACACAGGGCAGATAGGCATCAGATTCAGCCTGACTTGTCACTGTAGTAATAGCGGTGCTGGTAATCTTAGGACGTTCTGTTCCAGCTGGGATAATTGGCTTTTCTTGAGAATGATGGACACTGTAAGTGGATGTAGGATGGTGGATGAAGAGTGAACTGCTATTTGACCTCCCAGGAAGGGTTTGTCTTGTTGGAAGAACTAGGACTTCTGTGGCAGTTGTGGGAACTTTAAGTGTGATTTGTGGTTTTGGCTTTTTGGTGCTTAATTCAGTGTTGGTGAAATCTGGTTTAGTATGACTTGTTGAATGAAATACAGTTGGCTTGTTTTTATTAAGTGACCCGACATTCTGTTCTGGGTTTAAAATCCTTTCACTGTGTCTGTCAGGAATATGATTAGGACTGTCAGAAATACCTAACCTACCCCAAATAGAAGGTATATTCTGAAAAGCTGTATGTGGGTGTGTTACAGAGGATATCCACCTCTTTGGTGTTGTTGGAGGAACTGTTGTTGCTGATAATGCTTTTGGAGGTGGAGTTGTTGGGGTAGTAACAGTAATGGCCGTCGTTGTTTTCAAGGTGGTGACAGGGTTAATGTAAATCTGAGCTTCAGTGTTTTCTTCTGCTATTTCAGCCTTACTACCTGAGGCTGATTCTTGTTTACCATGAGATGAAGCACTGTTTAGTTTTATTGTAGTGGCCATACCAGATTGTTGAGAATTTTGAGATATTGTTGGCCTCTCTGTTGTAACAGAAGAATTCTCAAGAGCCCCCTCATAGATGTTTGCTTTTGTTGAACCACCAGGGATGTTTTTATGCTGGGTTTTTACAGCAGACGAGGGGAAAGGTTTAAGTGAGAACTCATATTGATTTTCTGCTTTGTCTAGACCTGCACCTGGTATTGCTTCTGATTGTGTATGAGGACTCTCAGGGGATGGGTCAAACTTTACCTCTGAGCTGGGGTGTCCTGTAGTGCTTACACTTTTTGCCTCTTCAAAATGCATTCCCATCAGGGGATAAGAGCTTATCATTGTCTCATGGTCAGTAGATGTAGTGTTCTGAATTTGAGGAGATAAAGTAGAAGCTATTTCTCTGTGTAAGGTTGACTGTCCTGTAAAGCCCAAGGATGTTGACGAATATACTGACAACACTGTAGGGTTGAAGGATGTACTATCTGGTTTGGCAGATGACAAGGTATCTTCCTCTTCTGGCACTTTAACAGTGACAGACATATCAGGAGATTGGGTACTCTTGATGTCCAGTAAAGGATCTGTCCTCTTTTCATGACTTATTTCACTAAGTGATGTTCTTTGGTTGTCAGTAAATGAAATAATGGTATCCATGCTGACAACCCCTGAAGGTGTTGCTGTTTTAGACTCAGCTGAGGCAGTCATCTTGGATAAAGTAGTGGCCTTTCGAGTAATATTCATGAAAAATGCAGATTTGGACAATTTTGGCTTTCGTCCATTTCTATTAAGCTTTCTTCGCCTTCCATTATTCTTGCGTCTTGAATTGGATGAAGCTCTAGAATATGAGGGAGGCTTAAGATTATTTGAGATAGTTTGTGTTCTTTCATTATGTTCTACAGTGGATTGAGATCTTGGGGCCATAGTGGTAAGCAGTGGAATTTGTGACTGGCCAAGTGATGCAGTTTTTGCCACGTTAGTATGTAAATGAGTAGTATAATAACTGTTTGTGTTTAGTTCTTCAAAATCCATTGGTGGGGTTGATATTGGATTTTGGGCAATGTTTTTGTGGTAAATGTCAATCCCATGGCTTTTTAAAATGCTAACTTCATTGTCATTAACATTGTCAATTTCATCTCCTCTAGTTCTGGGAATTGCATCAATATCTTTGCTACCCAATGTGTGGCTTTGGTTTTGTTGAAAAATAGTTCCATATGGAGTTGTGCTCTTGACAGTGCTCACTTCATCCCACTTGGCAGTATCTGCATCTATCACCATATGTGTAGTAGGAATTGGACCAATTGTGTTGTAGGGAACATCAATCAAGTCTGAATCTTGGTTGACTTCTGGACCAGATATTTGGTAGGTTATGTGTATCTGATCTTCTGCATTCAGTGGTTTTATATCAAGACCGACGTCAGTGGTTTGAACTGATGTCTCTGATGCTGTCACTGTGTATGATGCTTCTTGTGCTGTTGCTCTTGTTGTACTACTATCTGTTATCAAGTCATCCATTCTCTTAAGAGATCCTGGTTGCTTTGTGATAGCAGTGTCAATCTGATGTAATCCATTTGTGCTGGTCACAACAGAACTTACAGTTGTAGTTGTTTTTGCATTATCAGCACCACTTCGGACTTTTGCCAGAATGTTAGCCCATTGCTCTGGATCTATCTGGCCTTTTGACACACTGATCCTTCTCCTTGTTTCTATTGGTTTACTCCTGTCAGATATCATCTGTCTTCTTGGCAGAGGAGGGCGTCTCCATACTTTTCTAGTTGGGTGTCCACTCCGTACATAAGCATTTGGAATCCTCCTTTTAGAAGAGGTATCTACTTGTTCAAAAGGTTTTGTTACAGACCCTTCATTTTCATTATCCCCAGATGCCTCAACATCATTGTTTATTGGAGCTTTTATTTTGGTTGAGACCCCTTCTGCAGGCTGGGGTCTACTGGAATATTTTCTTATAGGATGTCCCCCAGAGGGATTCGCTAGAGTTAGTTTTGTGGCTAATGAGTCCACCCCATGTTGATTTTCTGCCACACATTTATAATAACCACTGTCTGAGAGCTGGCTATTATGAATGGTTAAAGTTCCATTTGAGGCCACAAACATCCTGGATAAATTTGACCATATGTTTATAATAGTGTTGTCTGGCAGGATCCAATTTATATCTGGATCAGGAGAACCCAATGCTATACAGGGAAGAGAAACAGCCCCACCAGAAACTCCTGCCACAGGTTCAGCTACACCCTCACTTCCAGGAGGTGGAGTAGATGAGTCCTCGACCGTCAGACGAAAGGAAAAAACACTTATATCACCCACTACTATTGCTATACAGTAATAAACACCTGAATCTGAGTGATCCGTGGCTGTTATAGCCAGCACACCAAATGGAGACAATGTGATCCTGTTATCACTGCTTTGATATGGGGTCTCAACTTTAGACCCATCAGGCAGCATCCACGTTATTAATGGGTTCCCTGAGCTGTGCACATTGCAGTGCATCTGAACTGGGTTGCCCAACACAACTACCTGAGAAATTTTAGTGCTGTTTTTGAGTTCTGTCATAACCCACTCTCTCCTCTGTTGGCTCTCTTCCCTTGCTTCTACCAGTTGTGTTAGCTGGGTGCTGAGAATAAGTCTAACCCTTTTACTTGTGGACTGAGGTCTATTTAACTGCAAGTTCATTGCCGACTGCATTATCCATGCAGGTTCTGCCACCACATTGGCTTTCACACCAGTGAAGTAAACTGCATCCATTTCTGAATCCTGGCGATACCTGTAGCTAATATGAGGGTCTTTGCTTAACATGATCTCCCTTTTCAGATGAGCAGGTACATCACTATAATAAGCAACAAGTCGCCATAGTTTTTCATAAGTACCCCGGTCAATTGGGCATTCCAGATCTAATGTCAGGGTGACATTTGTGCTAATCTGAAAAGGATTTACATGGTTCCAGTTAATTCTGTTCGATTTGGTTGGTTCATTGACATGACACTTCAGATCTACTTGGTTTCCATGTTCATCTGACAAGCCGAGTGAAACATTCCCAAGAGGTTGTCTGAAGTCATCTAATGTCATGAGTTCACTCTCTGAGTCCATGACAGAGGTCCTGTGAGGGGTACTAATGACAGCACTGGTGCATTTTGGGTTGTCTAGTTCCCGTAGATCTTTTTTGTTTTGTTGTCTTGGAGAAAAACACATAGGGCACAGTTGTCCTCCAGGGAAAGCTCGATCTTTCTTGCATTTGAGTACATCTGATAAGAAAACATGACAGGATTAATAAGAGATGTAGTATTATAATGCATAGTATTAGTATAGACATTAACAGAATTACCTGACAGTGTTAATTATTAAAACAAACAAACAAACAAAAACATCAAATGTCACAGTGTTGCTAGATAATATCATATAATTATGCATGGGGATTATTTATTTGTCAAAAAGTACGTGTTAATTAAAATACACTGCCTGGACAAAAAAGGTTATGCATTCTAATAACGCCCACTACAGTGTGTAATTGCCATAGCATTTTTGTTTCAGTCGGTCAGGCCGACGCTCAGCAACATTATGTGACAATAAAATAAAGTCAGCTGACGACGTGAATGTACTGAACGCACCTGTTATCCCATCAATGGACTTTTTTTTCCCAATATAAAATTGGGATTTAAATAATGAAAGAGTGGTTCAGGGAGTATGAGAAATCATTTTCACACATGAACTGCCACCACAGAGTTCTGACCTTAACCCTACTGAAAGTCTTTGGGTGCTAGAGAAGACTTGCTCCTAGACTAGAGCTGGAGTGGTTTGATTTTTCCACCAATAATTCAAGATGTGCCTCATTTTATGCATATATGCTGACCTAGTTCAGAACTGATTTCCTTCTTTTTAAGAATTCAGGCTCCCTTTGTATGCAAAGCGAAATTGCAGAAAAGTGCCACTGCTAGTTCACTCCATTGACTACCACCAAAAATAGAGTATAATTCTACTGAAAACACTATCAGAAAACAGCAACCTACAACTCACAATTTTCAGCATTTTCCACAATTCCTAAGTGATATATAAAGGCTACAAGCATCGATGTAATATTTTATATATACAGTATATTACAGTTGCACAGTGATTTTTTTTCTACTGTAACTACCGCATTCATGGTGGCATAATGGCACAGTGCTTTGCATAATTGTATCACAGCAAGTTGTTTCTGGGTTAGAATAGCATGGATGACGATGGCATTTCTGTGTTGAATTTGAATGTTCTCTACATCCTCCAGGGACTCTGGCTTTCCTCAGTCCAAACACATACAGTCAAGGTCAAAGGTATACTCTAACTGTGAGTGTAAGTGTGAATGATTGTCTTAGTGCATTTGGTAGTCTCAGTTGTCTCAGTCCCTGTGATGGATTTACAACCTGTTAAGACTGTACTCTGACTCTCACCTGACATCAGCTGAGGTTGGCTCCAGCTTCCTCATGACCCTGACAGATAAGCTATAAGCAGATACTACTATATCCAACACTTCCAATTTTTTTAATTCCCTCTTTAATAACTGTTTTATCCTGGCCAGGGAGTCTATCCTAGGAAGACTGTACACAGGAATAACTCGCAGACTGCCACACACCAACACTTGCACAATCATTTACACCTACAGGCAATTTACCATTGGCAGTGTACCTAGTGACATATTTTTTAAGGGATAATGAAACCAGAAAACCAAGGGGTCACCCACATGCACATGATAACATGCAAAGCTTAAAACAGGCAATAACCCGAACTCATGATTTAATCCTGGTGCTGTGCACTGGCAAATCCACCCACCGCACCGCTGCTTCTTTCTCCCTGTTTTGCAACATATAAAGAACTTATATGAAGCATGAAACTGACCTGGTGCATTTGAGCTCCACTCTTTGAGCCATTTAATCCTACAGTCACAGGTCCAGGGGTTTTCATGCAAGAACAAATTCTCCAGTTGAGGCATTGTATCTAGCATCTTCTGTGATAATGTTGTAAGCCCATTCTCAGACAGGTATAGATGCTTTAGAGTGGACATGGGGAAGTAGCCAAGTGCAGAGAACGTCGCAAAGGTGGCTGGATGAAGCTGCTGCAGACGATTTCCTTCCAACTGAAGCAGACGGAGAGAGGTTAGGCCTTGGAATGCATCCGGGTGTATGAACTCCAGATGGTTATGGTCCAGGTGCAGTCTGGCTAAATTCCAGAGACCTTGAAATGTGTGTCTGCTAATGATCTTCAGCTTGTTGTAGCTCATCTTCATCATCTGAGATGGTATAGAACAAGACAAAGGCAAGATTTTGGTTTCTAGGATTTTGTCCTGATAAAATAAGGATAACTACTGAGCCAGTGAAAGCGTATTTGTTATGATCTACTCACCTGAAGGGATATTAAGTCCTCAAATGCTCCATCAGGAATATTGTGAATATTATTTCCATGCATCATGAGGAGTTCGAGTTTTCGCATACCAGCAAAAGAGTTGCCTGTTATTCGGTTTATTGTGTTGAATCTGAAAAAGGAACAATTACACAATAATTCTTCAGACTTAGGATCTTGTCCATAAAAAATCAGTCTAAAAATATATAAAGATGAAATATTTTAAGAAGGAGTTTAAATCTTGACTCGGAATGCTGTGTTGTGTCTTGAGCCAGTGTCTAAATCATTTGGGAAGGCAGGTGTGGACTCATCCAATTCATTTTGATGAGCAATGAGGAAGAAAACAATAGAGGCTTTGTTTGGTACAGTGGCTGAGATACTCCAGAACACAGTTTTGAAGATATGAAGTCTAACAACACTGTAAATTGTAAAGAAACAACGTCTTTGTTCAATTAATGAAAAGGGCATCAACGTGAGCAAGTTCTTAAATACATTATCCATTAGTTAAAGTCCATCTAGTGCAAAAACCATCATTTCGTACAGTACCAGTCAAAGGTTTGGACACACGTACTCATTTTAATTGAATTATATCCAAACTTTTTTGTCATATGAATTTATCGAGGGTATGACATAAGGGATTAACGTCGGTATGTTTGAGTTGGATTTGAAAGTTACTTAGATTTGTTCACATATAAAATATGTGTTGGAAGTCTTTGGTGGGGGAAATAGGTCAGGTCTATGAATCAAACTGTATGATGTTCATAGGAAAGTGGTGCGCTTGCTGCAAGACAAAAAAACATTGTACGACATTTCATTGATACTCGGTTGACATACGACTTAACCTAACACTGTCATTAAAATCTTGTGGGTTTAATGAAGGGCAATCAATGGACCATTGTAAGAAAATCATACGAATCTGAGTGCAACAGATGACCCAAAGGCATATGAAATTCATGTTTGTCTGTTGTAACACAACCATGAACTGTCATCGGGCATCGCACAACATCCATCCGTCCATCCATCCACACGCTTAATCCTAGGGTCGCAGGGAGGCTGGAGCCTATCTCAGCCAACACTGGGTGGAGGCGTACACCCTGGACAGTTCACCAGTCCATCACAAGGCAACACACACACACACCCACACACAACTATTCACACCCACACCTAGGGGCAATTTGAAACAGCCAATTTCCAAGCCTAATGTGCATACTTTTGGACTGTGAAAGGAATCCGAAGTACCAAGAGGAAACCCAGCCAAGCACGGAGAACATGCAAACTCCACACAGAAACACCCTGGGTGAGCACAGGATTCGAACACAGGACCTTCTTGCTGTGAGGTGGACATACTAACCATGATGCTACCGGACTGCTCACAACAGATTTAGGAAATTGACCTGACATCAAAAATTACCTACAAGACGGGAAAAAATGTAACATGTTCAAAACTCCACAGCAAGGGTTATTCTCCACCATACAACAGGTGAGTTTTGTAAAAAAAAAATGCCCGGGAATTTGCCTGGGTTGTGACAGGGTCTTTAGTTAAGAACATCGTGAAAATTGACAGTCAAAGTAACATTCTCCTCTTACCCTTTATCATTATTGAACATAGAGTCAAGTGCAGCCTTACGTCTATGGTAATTGTTTCCATAGCAACAGCCTTCTCACTTGTAATGGACTTGTATGAAGTAACTCCCCATAATTTAACTCTACTTATAAACTGATAAATCAATATAGAAAATCCTACATTTTCTGTAAAGAGCTAAAATGTATAGAATAAGTCTCTGCTTTCACTGTCAGTGCCTTGTAAGAATAAATAGTTTTTTTCCCTCCATTCTATTATGAATAAAAAAATCGGATCTTTTTCTTTGTGCTGGGCCGCCTCACACTATCCTTCATTAGTTGCGGTGAGAATCCAGCCCATTCCAGCCGACTCTGGGTGATGGCGGGGTACACCCTGAACAACTCACCAGTCCTTCACAGGACTAACACTCACAACAACACCTAGGGGCAATTTGGAACACAGAATTAGCCTAATGTCTTTGGCCTGTGGGAAGAAACCAGAATACCTGGAGGAAACCCCGAAAGCACAAGTATGACATGAAAACATACAGACACACTCTCACCGAGCATGGCACTCGAACCCAGGATCGTTTTGCTTTGAGGCGGTCATGCTAACCAATACGCCATCAGCCACCACCTTGTAATAGTAGATTTTTTAAATTTATAGTAATGACTTTGCACTTTAAAAGTATAATTTTTCATTATTTAATAAATAAAAAAATTTACTTTTAAGAATGATTCAGCTTTACGTTGGGCTGCATCACACTGTCCAGTTGTTGATTATTTTCCTCTAACAGCATGACTTATTGCTTAGCTAAAAATGTTTCAGTAATTATGTAGCTAGACAAGCCAGCTTGTCGCAGTTGTGCATGTAGTTTCAGAAAATGTAAAAGATCATTTTGTGTTGTTGTTGACCTTTTGTTTCATTGTTGATAGGTTTGGGTTTGCTGTGTAAAAAATGTTTTTACATTATTTTAAGTAACAATAATATCTTTTGGGCACTTTATGTATACCTTTGTTACTAGTGGACAAGTGCAAAGGCATTCAGTGTGAAGTTCTGAATGAAATGATCTACAATTATCACACTTGGCAAAGTGTACATTTGTGTTTTATGCACTCTGTAAAGGCATTCATGCAAGTGATTTTTTAAATCTTAGCTATAACCATCTTATGGCAGAGATCGTGGACATTTTGTATGGTAAAAGCAGTTAGACTGCCTAAAGATGTATAAAACCCCAGTTCCCTTTTTCAAGCTTTGACAAAGCTGCCATAGTAAAATAGAAGTAATCAATTCTGCACTGTATTCAGAATGCCCATGATGCTCTTGTGCTGTAGTCAAAATGAATTTTTTAAATGCAATGTTCTTTTCACTTTTGGGGGATCCCTCTTACCCTAGGTTCATGCGCTCCACTTGTCGGGATACGCCTGCAGGTACTGTGAGCAGAGAGCGAAACGTGCAGTGAACCTCTCCGGGCTGTGGGCACGCGCAAGGACGTGGACAGCCTTGTGCGCTTGTTGCTAGCATCACCAGTGTAAACAAAGTGAGCATGCGTGCAATACAACGGCTCATCTTCAACTTCACTGCTGCAGCCAAGCTTTTACACAACCACTGTGGAGCACCACGATAAGCATCAAAACTGAAACAAAGCAAAATGCAAAAAAGAAAAAGATGATGAAATGCACTGTGGGAAATAACTTATTCCTTGAATAATATATAATTTATAATATATTAAAATATAATTTATTCCTTGAAGTGCAATGAATGCATTAGAAAAAGTTTCAGCTTTTTGCACTAAAAGTTCAAGAATGTGACTTAAACTGGATGCAACTACAGCAAAAGAAATATTCAAGAAATTACTGAAACAGAACCGAAACACTTACCTTATATGTTCTGTGTTACTAAAGTCATTTTTCTACTAGATTTCAACATGACTTTCATTCATTCTTCTGCTGAAAACTTTCTTTGTGAGTCCAGAACACTGATCATGCAAAATATCCCAAAATGTCTCTGTATTCACTGTCACTCCAATGCAGTGCAGGTTCTAAAGACAAATTTATTCCAAAAGCTATAAATAAAAAATAAATACGTTCCTTTCAGCCTGAAAATTCCATATAGTCCTTCTGCTTCCCTGCAGCTGCTCCTGCCTTAAGTTTAGAGAAAAACCTTTGAGAGCTTTTTTTCCTTTTCTTTTTTTTCTGGCAGATGACAGCGTTTTAGGGATGAGGAGGAGTGGCTGAGTGAGCGCTCTTCACGGTCCTTCCTTCCCAAACACTTCCACTGAGGGCTGGACATCTGAGTGACTTTCCTCAACCACTGAGCCAGGGAGGAAAAGATGCTTCGGTGCACCAAGAAACAATTCAGGATCTTGACTCACATTTTCCACTTAAGCTCAGTGGAGTCAATCAGCCAAGATGTGTTTGGTGTCAAAATTCTTTTTTAGTTTTGCACTGGAGCTAGGTAATGGAAACTTATGATCAGGGGTACCGAGAGCTCACTGGAAGAGGTTCTGGGCTTGTGATTGGAAGGCTATGAGTTAAAATTTGAGGGCTTATAAAGAGCCAGTATAGGGAAATTTACAGTGTTAAAATTATTTGGTGGGATGGAGGGTTCCTATGCAGCAATCATCATACACCTGCAACAAATTGTACTGAGTGTTCTCTCAATATTAGATAATAATAATAATAATAATAATAATAATAATAATAATAACAATTATAATAGCAATCAAAATAAAATGTAAACAATAATAATTCTAATGTTTCATACATTCATTCCTTCCTTTTCTTTTGGTATGCCATGTACAGCTCACCAGTCATTCACAGGGCAAACACACACACACACACACACACACACACACACACACACACACACACACACACACACACACACACA
>JBCNYH010000009.1:8611396-8621894 GCA_039654325.1 Tandanus tandanus
TATATATATATTTATAGGTCACTCTGTATTCTTTAGTCTCCCGTACTCTTTGTCTTGCTTTCCTGGCCCAGTGCCACACTCCTTCCACTTGCACACAGCTTTACAATAAACAGCCTCCCAGCCTGCTGTGTGCAGCTGGACCTAGTGATCGAAGAGAGGTGTCTGCGACGGAAAACATGGCACGCTGCTTCACATAACCTTACCTGAGGCAGGGAACCATTACCACCGCAGCAAGGGGCCAGTGGCAATTTACTGCAACCTGCTTACGGTAAAGGGTGTCAGCAAATGTATTCTGAGAAACGTATCATGGGTGAGGTGCTGCTCTAGGATGTGACTGTTTTTTCCAAACATATAATAAGCCTCAATTTTGACTTTGGGGTGTTTTCAATCAGGTAGCTATTTTTGACGATAAAAATGTGTCCATTGGGTTTGTGGTATTGAGGATTTGTAAACTGTTTATTGGAGAAAATGATCCTTGGAGAAAATGATCCTCCAATCAACTTTTGAGGCTGAAAAATATTTGGCTTGTAGCTACTTAAGACATTCTCAAGTGGTTACATCAAACATACTCTGTCTGGTAGTTTATAGCTGAGGGATTTATGCTAAGCTGTTATAACACACCAATACTGATAAATGAGAGCCTAAATAAGTCACCAAGCTTCCTTTTGAATGCACATTAAAGCTCCTGTGTACAAAAAGTCCTACAGGATTTCTCCATCTTGGTTAGAAGAAGGAGGAGAAGGAGGAGAAGGAGGAGAAGGAGGAGGAGGAGGCTGCCTCTATGGATTATGGGCGTTTTCTGACTTGGCCTGAATGCTTGCATTCCCACTCAAGACCAATTCTGGGCTGATTTTGGGGGCAAGGCTTACAATTGCAGGTTTGCTTTCACTTTTGTGCATGGTTTTCTATATCAGTAAGGTATTCCGTTTCCTTTTCTGACCATATTAACCATTTTCCCCTACATGAATCTCGAAACAGGAAATAACTCGACACGTTAACCCCGTGAGTAAAGTTAGCTTCCAAACCTGATGGGACTGCACCAGGGTTCAGAAGTTCAAGATTGATTCCAGGATGATTAGAGATTGACTGCCTGGATCATGCCAATGCTCAAAAACAGCATTCACACGCTCCTCAGGAAACGTACCAAACTCTCTGAAATGTCCCCAGAACAAAGGTTAGCATGAAAAGAACCTTATTTGTCATCACCACTTAAACACAATTCCCTGCATACTACTATTTCAGATTGTGATACTATATACAGTGTTCTCATCGACATTCTCATCTGTTAATGCACTTACAGTGCCGAACCCTGAAGGGATACACTTCAACGCAATTTGGTCATACTGCTCTTGACTGGTCTAGACACTGCTAAGAGGTCTTGCCATTGGAATTGCTTACTCATCACTGCTTTACCTCAAGGATTTGTCTTGAAAGAGAGAGCTAGGTCACAGTGACGCTACATGCCAAATTCTCTGATCTGAGGTTACATTGCTTCATAATGATTGCTAGCCAAGATGTACACTTGTAGGTTGTGCTATCTGTAGTGCCATTTTCTAGTCCTTATTTTCTGTAGAATATGACTGTCCGAGATGTGGTTCGAGTTAAAAAAACCCTCAATGAATGATCTTCGAAGTTGAGCGTTGCGTCACTCTAGAGTCATTTTTCTCTATTAACAAATCATCGAGGCCCAGAGAAAAAAGGGGTTTGGAAGGAGACTTAAAACCTGGGAAAACTGATTAAAACAGTCTGACGAGGACCATCTGTGGAATGCCATTTTAATGAATACCTTTCATTTGGGGTTGTCGCATTCGAAAGGCAAGTAGCTGCCGAAACCTCATTAATATCATCCCCACTGAAAACCTGAGAGCAAGAAAGAAAAACAAAATCTGATATTATCTTGCTTGTGCAAATATCACGCAACATATGAAGTCTTTATTTGTAGCAGAAGGCTGAACAGAATGGAATCATTACCTAAAAATTTTGAGATGTCACGTGATGAGTTTCGGAAAAAAAAACAACAACAACCTTATAAGGAGCTTAAAGAAAGACTAAAGCCTGACTCCAAGGAGAAATAGTAGCCAGTATATTATACTATATCAAATAGGCATGTTCTGTATTGGCTTCTGAACGAGACCAGAAGCAAATATCATAAAGATAATCATTTTTACTGTAAGTAAAAAACGATGTAATTATGACCTGTTGATGCAGCTGTAATGGTAAAACCACAAACTGCTCACCCACAATTAACCAAGCAGCTGCTCAGCATATACAGAGAATAAAACACCAAATTACAAACACCAGATCCACATTCTAATACACCCCTGTATGTCCAAGAAACCTTTGAGGTTTTGCTTTAAAGAGCAGATGGATTAGCCAACATGTTTATCTAATGTAGGTTGTGGATTGGTCTAGACAGTATCTGGGCAGTATCTCGAGAACTGAGTTAAATGAAATGATGCAGATCTAAAGGTTTCGCTTTAAAAAGAGAAAAAGCTCCATCCCAAATCACTTCTTCTGTTATTTTATAACTGTGTGTGAATGGATGTGAAATCTATTGAGGAGCAGCAGGCTATTTACTTTATTGAGGGCTGGTTTTAATAAAAACTTGTTTGCATTCATTGTTGAGAAGGTTCTGCGTAAAGACAGATACTACCATGGAGCAAAGGATGCATTTGGAAAATAGATGACAGCAGAGACAGATGGAATATTATTTGTGTGCTTCAGGGGATTTTAATGGATGAACCTCGGCACATGGATTCCGTACAGGGGTAGGATTTGAGGGTCCAGCATATGGAAAGAAGATTGAAGAACCACCTCCGGAGAGGGAGAGGCAGAGCAATGACATTAGGCAACCCCTGCTGAGCTGAAAAAGAAGACTGATAACTTTTCTTGTGTTACATAATAATTATTATTATTATTACTACAAAATTGTATCTGTAACATTTTTTTATCATCAGGAAATGTCTTGGTATTTAAAAAGAGGTGAATGTTTTAGTTCCTAGAAAGAAGGGGACTGTATTTTTCATCATTGCATAGAAGTGAACATTAGCTGGACTCAAGGAGCACTACATTACCAAGACAGATTTGGCTTCTGGATGGAATGCAGAGCCAACCCAAAAGCATTAATGCACCAAACGCCTCCCCCAAAAAAAGGAGAAAGGAAAAGGTAGTAACATTAGAGTAATTATACAGGAAATGGAAGTTTATTGGGCCTGTTTTATTGTATTGGGTAGAAATTGGTGATTTCTTTTCCAGTCTTAAATATTTAGTGTATAAAACGCCCATTTGGACAAAGACTCAAAGCTTATGAACCTTGACAGCAGTGTGGAAAAGAAAGTTAAATAAAATGTCCAGAAGTTGGCAAATTAAAAATAAGACTTGTGTGTTTCCATCCTGTACAATGACGTGAATAGGGGCAACCAGATGACAAGATGATGACAACCAAAAGAACACCACTGACTCCATCCCAAACCACATATGACTAAGTAAGAACCCAAGTACTTCCAAATTTCCTTGGGAACTTCTCAGTAAGCACTTGCAATTCATGGATTAATAGAAACACAGATGAAATGAATGTTCCAAAAATATAAAGTACACACTTGAAAATGTAATTAATGATACCATGACACCAAAACATCTTTAATTTCATTAATTAATAAAACTTGTTTAGTCAGTGTTGTCAGTCTCATACACATCTCTAGCTGAGACCAATTATGAACTGGAGTGATGTAGCTGAGGTTGAGGAACTGTCCTGACATTTCTATCTTTGGATATTTCACAGGCAGATTAGGTTTATATCTTGTTACCATTGCCTAGGAGGTTATGTTTGTATGGTTTGTGTTTTTGTTAGCAAGACTATGCTAAATGTTATGTGGTTTGTTTTTTAAATGAAATTTCTACCTGAGGTAAGGCTTTGGACAATTAGATTTTGGAGATGATAAAGATCTAATTTTAGATCCAGGAATAAAAAAATCTTTAACATTGAGTGCATTACACTCTACAACAGTTGCCGTCCAGTATCAAGCCATCTTCATTTTTTTTCTTGGGGTCTCTTTCAGTAGCCTGAGCATCTATTTATATTACCATTTTGTTTAGACCAATGGATTTAGGTTTAGGTGTTTAAGGTGCATAAAAACAGGTAGATGGAAACCTCGGAATATCTCTTGATCTGTTTTTTCAAACATTCCCCAGGAAACTACATGTTAGCAAGAATTAAGGTAAGATTTAATAGTAGACTATGAGCATGTTCACCCATGTTTGGTTGTTGTTTGAGGCCCCAGGCTATTAAAGAAGACATACACATAATTCATGTCAGAAAACTTTCTTGACTGTAATGGCTTGGTGATGACAGAGTGCATGGAGTCGCATGTCAAGACAACGTCTGATTTTTTAAGCCACATTTTCTCCCAGTTTACTCATTACTCAGGGTTGTCATGGCTGTGATGGATTGGGAAAGTCCGTCTCTGCATATAGCTTGTTTTAAAGCAAAATTAAAGTTAAGTCAGTTAAGTGCAAACATAGAAGAAGTATAGGAAGAGACAGTGTATATATAATGTAAAAAACATTTGTAAGATACCATATAGTGCAAAAATTTGGAAATGGAAAAGGGGCGTAGTTTGGCCATGACCTGGCAAACGCTGATTCCCACCAACATGATAGTTCTTCCCGGTTACAAATTCGGAAAGATGACCAAAAAGACATGCTTTCTTTAACTCACATATAGCCACTACTGTTAGCTCAGGATTATATACTGCTGTGCCAAAAAAAAGTCACACCAATATTTGGTTGGATGCCTTAAGCCTTGACTACAGAACGCAATCACCATGGTATTTTTGCTTCAGTTGGTCAGCTCGAGGCTCAGCAACATTATGTGGCAAAAAAATGAAGACAGCTAATGCCATGAATGTACTGAATGATCAGGTTATCACATCAATTGATGCTCAAATAGTGAAAAAAAATGGTTCAGGGAGCATGAGGAACCATTTTCACATATGTACTGGCACCAGAGTCCTGACCTTAACCCCACTGAAAGTCTTTGGGATGTGCTGGAGAAGACTTTATGGAGTGGTTCAATTTTCCCCTCATCAATTCAAGATATTGGTGAAAAATTAACCCAAATCTGGATGGAAATAAATTTGAATGAATCCTACAATCTGTCCTGATGTGCTACTACTGATGTGTTCACATCTTAGAAGCCTCTCTCTCCTGCTGCTGATGTTTCATATGGATCTAAATAAACACTCAGAAACTGTGATGACGACTTTTCACTGCTGGTGATATAAACTCTCTTACTAAAAATTATTTAGGTCTATGATTACCATTACAGTTATGAGATAACCAACTAGACTTCATGTTAAACTATAGCAAAGTTCCTGCTACATGGTTTGTATTTTCATCTGGTTTCACCCAAATGAGGATGGGTTTCCCTTTTGAGTCTGGTTCCTCTCAAGGTTTCTTCCTCATGTTAACTGAGGGAGTTTTTCCTTGCCACTGTCGCTATGGCCTTACTCATTGGGGATCTGTAGGGTTTATAGAAGAAATGTTTCAATTCTTTATCAAATTTGTTTTTACTATGTAACGCTGCTACAATACCAGTTGTAAAAAGTGCTTTACAAATAAAACTGAATTGAATTGAATTGAAATAAATGTTGTAATGTTGCTTAAGTTTGTTGAAACAATGCCATGGTGATTATCCACTGCAATCAAGGTTAAATGTGGTTGAACAAAATATTAGAGTGTGCGATTTTTTATTTATTAATTTTTTTGGCCAGGCAGTGTAAAGTCTCCACAGAAGAGTGCTACCACTCTTGATTTATAATCATTGCTCAGATTGACAAGAAATATGTGTGTTTTGGTAATGGATGACTCTGAAATTATGAAGACTTTAGAAGTTTCGCAATGATAAGTGTGAAAGCTTAGCCAGTGGCACCGCTGAAAAGCAGATAAACAGCTATCATCCATTTGCTGATGAAGCTTCAACATTCCATGGTTAGATAAGATGCTGGGAAATCCAGATCTCTGCTTGAGCCAGATCAGCATTTGTATACTATTAAATCTTGCTGCTGCTTCTCAACTATCAGTCCATGTTTAACGTTTCCTTAACTGGCGCCAAGAAAATATCTTCCCAAATACACTTCAGCACTGCCAGCAGTGACTCATCACCTCTATTCTACAAAGTGGGTCAGCGTGTCGAGACCTGAGTGTTTTTCACAGGCATTGTCGATGGGGTGACAGAAAAAATTGGACCTACAGCTATTATTTCTTGTAAATCAGTGTGTACTCTACCATAGAGATGCACAGACCCTACATTTGGTTGTATTGGAGGATTCTGTTTATCGACCATGGCAATCCGACAAAAACTGGCTCCAGTAAACATGAAGCTATGAAGTGTATCCAAGTATGTTCCTCAACCACTAATAAAAGCCTCTTCCAATTTATTCATTGCAAATAAGTAAAAGCTTCAATATGAAAGACGCATTTTTATAACCTACTTTGAAAAGCATTGCTAGTTTGTCAACAAAGCAAAGACTTTGTTTTTTTTTTAGCTGCTTGATCCTTGCAGACTAAGAACACCCCCCCCCCTACCCCTCGTCCACCCCCACCCCCGGTATATTAGTCTTCACTTAATGACAGTTATTTGATTTTCGCGTCCTCTTAACTTGTGATCAAAGTAAAAAGAAATGAATGGTTTCTCCCACTGTGTCTCAAGAGTTTGCTTTAGAGCTGAGCCCAGATCTCAAGAATGTTATTCATACCAAACTCCCAAACTCAGCTGTCACACAGAGCAGCTGTTTAATCAGGAAAAACTGCAGCTTGGGAAAAAAATAAAAAATAAATAAAGTCAGCATTAGATTGACCTACTTATGATATCATATTAGCTAGCCTCAACAGTCTTAAACTAAACATTGCAAGCATCAGTTATGGGTATGGTAATCATTATTATTCAGCCTTAAAAGATATACAGTATAGTACCACATCAATGTATTTTATTTTATAGTTTTACAGATGTTGCAAATAAAAAAACGAAGTCGAAAATCAGAATCACATATGGAAATCAAGGCCAGACTTTCAAACACATGGCTGTAGCATGTGCTCATGAAGTACCTCATACAAATGCTTTGATTGCTGAGTGTCCCACTGTTTGTAACAGCCAGTCCCATTAAGATAAACCTTAATCATATTGTCTCGATTGCAAAACTAGTATATGAAGTGCAGAAAAAGCATGAGGTCATCATAACACTAAAGCAGTATAGCCAATGTGTGATTGTCATACAGATGTCTTTCAGCCACATCTGCATTTTAGTAGACAGAAATGTCCTCCTGTGCCCTGCTTATAAAAAGGAAATGCAGGCTGGTCCGCTTGTCCCTGTCCCACTGTTCATCCAGTATGCTTTGCTTGTGAAATCAAGGAAATAATTGCCTGTTTCAACATGTGGATCAGCAGCTTTTCCAGCTGCTAAGAGACATAAAAATTGGTCATTTGATATTAGGCTGAAATGGAGGTAATTCTGCTTTCAGAAACTGTTGTTTTCTCAAGAGGCATGACACCAATCCTCCATTAGAGAGTTCTTTTCCAAAGACTTTAGTACAGTTAGCAGCTGCAGGATCTGGACTGGAGAAAATCAATAAGGAATATATAACTGAGGATAAAACTGAATAAAGGAACAAGGCCAGGAATTCTGATCGCTTCATGCACTGATTTCCCAAATGTCAAGTCAAAGCTAACCCTCCTGTAAAGCTTTTCGCTAATTTTTCTGACAGGAATGTGCATTGCACATAAAGACTAATTTTAGTAATGGATCAGTAAAGTTCTTTACTAAAAATATTTCCACTGTTACAACAAAAGTTCTTTCTATTGATGGATTAATGATGTGATATCTACAGTAGCATCTTAGACTCCAGTCTTAAGCCTCTTTCACAAGCAACCTGTAATTTCTTATGTTGTACATAAGAATATTATGGCTACGACAGAAAGGATTGATGTAGGTTTTGTTAAAGTGGATTTGAAAGCTGCATAATTGTGTTCACATAATAAATATGTGCTGTACATCTGTCGTGGGCAAAATATATCACATCTTACTCACTCTCACTTGCTCATTGCCAAACTGCTTTATCCTACTAGGGTGGTGGGGAGGATGGAGCCTATCTTAGCCGACTCTGGGCAAAGGCGAGGTACACTCTGAACAGTTCGCCAGAGCATTGTAGGGCCAACACACACAACCATTCACACTCACATCCACTCCTAGGGGCAATTTGGAACAGCCAATTAGCCTAATGTGCATGTCTTTAGACTGTAGGAGAAAGCAAGGAAGAACATGCAAACTCCTCACAGAAATGCCCAAGCCTCGAACCCAGGACCTTCTTGCTGTATGGTGGAACCACATGCAAGCCAAATTGAAGGACGGTCATACAAAAGTGATAGGATTGTTGCAATACAAGAAACAAACAAACAAATAAATAAATAAATTCTGGTGAGATATTCCTGTGGTACTTGGTTGACATATAACCAATACAACCACCATTATGGCTCAACCTAATGTTGATCGATACACTTGAGTATATAAGGAAGTCCCATAGGTTTAACGTAGGGCAATCACAGGGCAGTTATAAGAAAAATATATGATTCTGAGTGCATCAGATGAACAAAAAGCATTAGAAATTCAAATGTCTATCATAACACAGACCTAGATGTCGAGAATGACCTACAAAACAGATTTTTTTTTTAATCACATTCCACAACAAGGAACTATGATGGCATTTTCCACTGAACAACAGAGTTTCATATGACACACCCACAAATGTCCTATGAGTTTGCCAAACTTTTTGTTGAGGACCTGTTGTGCGAAGTATGTGACGGGGGTTTTTCTAGCTGAGTGGGCTTGAATAGTGATGCACTCCTCTGAAGAGTTGCACTGCTCCCAACCAAATTCACTGCCACTGACTGTAGAACTGAGATCACCTAGTATGACAATTTTTTTGAAAGTTTTTCTCTTGATTCTACCTGAATCTCAGCCCTAGGTGACAGCTCCCCAGAGCAGTGACGAGTGAATCCATTAGTCAGCTTGTCTATCCAACCCCTATACACAGAAGAAAATAAAGCAGAGAAACTCCTGTCAGCATTTTGCTGAGTGTGGGTGTGGCCACGTGCATGCACATGATGACAGGCCTTTTTGATCTTATCACACTTCAAGCTCTAAAGTATCCTAATCAGAGCCGCAAACCTGTTATTAACGGCAAGCTTCTTTGGTTGAGAGAGCTGTTGTTGTTGACCCAAACCTCTTCATCCACTGCTCTCTTTTGTGGTCTACAGAAGGTTAGTTAATGGAAATGTGCATGCGGGTCATTGCATTAGTCCCTTTAATCACACCAGACTCGTGTCCCAATTACAAGGTGGAAGTCGACACAAGAAAAAAAAGTGCCTTGTCTGCAGCTTATATTTATGATGTGAAGTAGCTCGTTTGTGCTTGAAATGGCTGCAAACTGAAGAATAAATTCTTTTTGCTAAACACTTTTATTTCAAGCAGCATACAAATCTAGAATTGGGGAGTCTGTCATAAATTTCTCGTTCACAATCACATAGAGTCGGCTATGGCATAATGTCATTGTAATACAAATGCCCCTGGGAGTACCCGGAGGAAAACCACTCAAGCTTGGGGAGAACATGCAAACTCCACCACATAAATACCCAGGCCCCAGACTCGAACCCAGGACCTTCCTGCTGTCAGGCGGATGTGCTAAACACTACGCCACCTTGGTGCCTCTCAACCTAACACTGTTGTAAAAATGTTGTACAATACATGTGGGTATATAAGGAAGTCTTGTGAGTTTAATGCAGAGCAATTATGCATTGTCTATCATAAGAGACATAGGACGTCGTAGGCCATTGCACAACAGACCTGAGAAATGGACTTGCCATTGAGAGTTACCTTAACTCCTCAACAGGGGTCGACAGCCACATTTTCCGTCGCACATGTGAGTTCTGTACAACATGCTCACAAATGGAATTTATCCAATTTTTTCCCTGGACCTGTTTCATACCTGTTGTGCAATGTATGTGACTGGAACTTTTTACGCTCTGTCAGTGAAAGATACTGAAATGCTTATCCATGCTTCATACTTTATTAGATTACTGCAGTGCTCTACTTTTTGGCCTCCCAGTTAAAACACATACTCGTTTTCAATACATTCAGCAGCCAGAATTCTCAGTCATGCTGAATGTAGATGACACATCACTCCTATTCTTTATTACCTTCATTAGTTGCCAGTTTCTTTTCACATCCAGTATAAATTCCTGCTTTATACTTGAAAAGCCCTTCATGGAGTTTCTCTCACCTACATACCCACATCCTTAGACCACTGTCCACCAAAATCTATGGTCATTAGAAGAACTCTTAAAAGGTACTTCCCAAATGACATGCATTTTTGTATTCTATGGTTTCACCCAAATGAGGATGGGTTTCCCTCTTGAGCCTGGTTCCTCTCAAGGTTTCTTCCTCGT
>JBCNYH010000009.1:8624968-8643641 GCA_039654325.1 Tandanus tandanus
TCACAAGTGGAAACCATCCAACATGAAGGAGCTGGAGCAGTTTTGCCTTGAGGAATGGGCAAAAATCCCAGTGGCAAAATGTGACACATAGAGACTTATTCAAAGCGACTTGCAGCTGTAATTGCCACAAAAGGTGACTCTACAAAGTACTGACTTTAGGGGGGTGAATAGTTATGCATGCTGGTTTTCTGTTATTTTGTCCTATTTGTTGTTTTCTTCACAATAAAAAAAAAAAAAAAAATCACATCTTCAAAGTTGTAATGCAAACCTTCAAACAATCCATTTTAATTCCAGGTTGTAAGGCACCAAAACATGAAAAATGTCAAAGGGGTGAATACTTTTGCAAGAAAAAAATAAAAAATAAAAAAAATTAGCAAAATCGATTGCAATGTGTGGACAAAAATTGAGAGTTCTTTTGTTACTTATGTTCCATGCCATGCTATCACCAAAGTATCAGCTCAAACTGCTAATAGTAGGGCTTGCAATAAAGATCTTGCATTAAAATTTAGATTCAAAAGCAGAAATGTATTACTTTTTGAACTGAGAATCGCACATCAATTTACGGTTCCATAGGTAAACAGTAGTGTCCACGGCAGTTACGCACAGATCCGACCCATTTTTCCTGTGAGGGGTGAGGTTCCATATTACGACATTCACTGAACAACTGAGTTTATACTGAAGTGTATTTATTTCACATGTACTTAAGCAGCATGTAATTAATTTATTCACCAAAAACAAATAGTATGAATTTGGTGTCCATACGGATTTATTCCTGTTTGTTACTAATAAAAGTGCAGTTATGTGCATGAAGTTCTCTCACTGTCTTTGTAACAATGGTTTGTGAATTTATGGTCAGTATAGAGGGAAATAAGCTGGACAACATTGAAATTTGGGGATTGTGAATGTGACACTTTATGGTACCAGTTTCAGAGAATTACCCAAATAAATATGGATAGCTATAGTGCTAACTACATTTTGTAGCATGAGAAGGTCAGAGCAGGTGCCAAATTGGTCTAATTCATGATAGCTGTGGTCGAATGCAAAACTTAAACGATTGGATGCAAAAATGAGACCATATGACTGATAGATCACATACAGTCATTGTCTAAAAAAGAGAGACCTTTGAGATTTGTAAGGAATACTTTGTAGGTCTAAATAAAAAAGTAAACGATATTGTAAAACATATTTTTTCTTTGTTTCTTGGAAAAGTATTTAAGCAAGAGTACAATCAAAATTACACTTAATGAAGAATAATCACCCAAGAATTTTACAGATATGGTGAGGAATTTGTCTTTCCAATTGGTTCTTATAGGCTTCATATGTTTAATAGTTGATTATAACATGTTAAAGGGTTCTAAAAGTTTTAGATGAGTGATAACGTTAATAACTAGTTACTGCAGTTTTGGATTTTAGTTGGTTCTTGGCAGAGAATACTGACAGCACATTAGAGGTTTAACTAGGGGACACAGAGTGCAAGCTGCCTCCACCACACTGCATGGATAATGGAGCAAATAGGCCATATATGAGCACTGGTTTTAATTACCCATGTGTACAAGTCCTTATACGGTTTCCAATTAGTGTCCCATAGTAACAGCATGTCTACTGTCACTCTTTACTCCATTATGAACTTGATTTTGACCTTTCAAGGTCACTCAAGGTTAAAGATAACTGTCATTTGAAAGACTGTATATGCTTTCCTATCTGTCTCTCATCGTATCTATGGATCTATGACACTTTATTTCTGATATAAGCAATTTTAGTTTAACATGGGAAATGTCTATCTGTAAAATTTTGTGATCTTGCTCTGACCTTGACCTTTGACTCAGGCATTACAAAATCAAATTGTCCCTGGGACTTAGGTAGGGTTAGCGGCCCCACCAAGTTTGGTGGAAATAGTGATATGGTTGTGGTCATACTGAAAGAAAAAAGGCCCATTACTTGAATAGTGTTCAATCAGGTATGCTGAAAATTCAGAAAAAAAGATTGTCATAAATTTAAAAAAGTAATTATTTAAAAATAATAAAAATAAACAAGTGAGGACAAAAACGTCAGAGCACTATTCACATAAAGTTTATTTTCTCGTTTTTTTAACTCTCAAAAAAAAAGAAGAAAAAAAAGAAGAAAAAACAGGTAATTCTGGACTTGTACCTTTTTAAATACACTGAAAACAACCAAATATACACCAACTAAGAAAAGAAAAATTTAATTTTTATAAATGAGTATAAAAATGTCCTGTGTTCATATTACAATATCACAATGGTTTTCACTGTAGCAAAAGGACATCAAGAGGTAAAAAGGTGACATAGACAATATTTGTTTTATTTATATATATATATATAAAACAAATATTGTCTAAGACATGCAAGAGACTTTGTAGTAATATTACAGATTCATTGACATGTGCAGTATTCAAATATGTACAATTTTTTGCTTTCTACTTCTGTACTGATACATTTAAAAAGTTGCTGGATATAAAAACCTTTTTTTTTTTTTTTTTTTTTTTTTTTAAAACACTAGGTAACTGCCAGAGAGATTTTAAATTCTGATTATGTTCTTTTTCTTCTTTCAGAGAGTTGGGCATAATATTTTTGGAGTTGCCATATTATGACTGTCGAACTTTCTTACAGGGGATTAGGTTGATATGTAATGAAAGATCCCGGTCGTATTCTGTGATTTTTCCTGTGTGTATTTTTCCCCCTCAGCGTAGTCTACTTTAATGATGAATATACGTGGTCAAATATTACCAGTCAAACCATAGAAAATAGATGGAATACATTTTTTAAAGCGGTTTTCAGGGATTACAGTTGACATTTCTACTGAGTAACAACATAAATATATGGCCCTCCATCACCAAACCAGTCACAAGGGTTAATTTTACAAAATAAAATTTGCTTAAAATAATCCTTTTAATGATGCATGTCTTTTTTAATAGGACAAAATATGATCAAGATATGCACAAATAAAGTTTGGGGGAATGAATTTAAAATTTCCAAAATAAACTTCTTAGCAGCATATATTTCTGTAAAAGCTGTCAAGATGAAATTTTTGAACAAATATCCAACCCCCTGAAATCTTCATTTACACAAAGTTTCATGAATACATGTCAACTGGAACATTCTCAGCATGGTCTATGCTTTCACACAAGCGCAGTTTCATTCATTACCACTTTAAAATGCATGAATCGGCAGCATTTAAATCAAGGAATCTTGCAATATTCTGTGATTGTGCACAACGTGGGAAAAGTTTGATTACACCAAAGGAGTGTAAAAAGATATTTAATTGGTTTATTGTGAGAATGATGTACTTTTACATCAAATGATTGGATAAAGTGTTGATCAGCCACACATTTCCGCATTAAATGCAGATTTCAATATATACACAGTAGAAATTTGTTATAAACCACATTTGACTAATTGTAAAGTCTAGACATCTTTCTCGTGTTTAATGCTATAATCTGAAAATCGATCATTTTGAGCCACTAATGCATCAATATCTTAACATGTGCTACTAAGACTTCCAACTGTCACAAGTTTTGAATCAAATGTATTTTAATTTATTTTATTTAAAAATAATATTACACCCAAATAAGTCTTTTTAAATTTTATGCAGAAAGGAACTCAAAACATTAAATTAATAAATAAATAATAAAAACTCCCGGGTGAAACTCCTCATGAAGCTGGTTGGGACGATTGACAAGATTTAGAAGAATTTTAAATATAAACCAGCTTCTGTCCAAAGGTTTGACTGTAATTACTATATTCACTAGTTGTTGGAATGGGAATGCTGACAAGTTGAGACTGGCAGATGGTAAGGGGATGATGGATAAACCTTTTTTTGGTATCTTTTGCTTTTAAAGGTGTGTTAACGTGATCACACTGCATGAAGCGGAGAGGTAGGGCTATTCTTTTTTCATATAACTCCCATCACCCTCTTTTCTTTTCTTTCTGAGTGGGTTGTTCATCATTATCTAACCCACTCAGCTAGTTTGTAAACAGGTCAGCAATAATAGCTAGCACAAAGAGACCTAATTTTTTTGGATGCTGCTAAAGCTGATAATGACGTCATATACTTCAGCCTCCATGAAGCTGGAAGGAAGGAGGTTCCACACCATGCTGTACACTTATAGTTTCAGAACCTAACCCGCAATCTCGTACATATTTTTATTTTTTACTTATCCCTGATTTTTCTTTCCTAATTTAGTCGTAGCCAGTTCCCACCAGTCAAGTACACCACCCTTTCAAGCAAACTCCAATGATCATGGAGTGGTAAGAGCAAGCGTGTGCTTCCTCCGAGGTACATGTGATACTTGCCACCAGCATCTTTTTGAGCTGCTGTGTATGCATATTCAGGTTACATATGCGTGTGATTGGCTGGTGATTATTGTAAGTGACAGGGAGAGGAGCGTATGCCGTCCACCCCTCCCCTGAGAGGATTTGAACTCATGATCTCCAGGATCCCAATCTCCTAGATCTACCTATATACCTAGAAAATTGGTATCCTTAAATACTGTAATATGTTAAACAGGTTTCTTTTAACATTTATTGCACCTATATATATTAAGAGTATAGCCAAAAGCAGCATTAAAGCTGAAATGGATGGAACATGTAAATTTTTGATGTGTTTTGTACTGTGCAATTTAAAAAGCCTATATGTAGTGAAATTGATGAAACGTTTTTGCTTTTAGTATGGAAAAGTTGAATAGTTCATTTTAACCACCATTTTTATAACTAGGAAAAATTAGTAGTCGTGCAAACTCCTGTGAATTTGTTCACTAATAAAATCCTCATAGTCAAGAAGAAAGAAAGGAAGAACTTGATTTAGACACGTACTGTACATACACTAGCTACTAGTTTAGCAGTAAACATAAGTCTCATGTCTTAAATAAAAACAAGTTTTTATATTCCAGAGTAAAACTGATTTGACTGCACCAGTTGCTTCAAACATACTAATACCATTAAAAAAAAACAACAACCAAACAAACAAACAAAAAACCCACCATGTTTCAATGTACACATCCTATTATAAGGCCACATTAGGCAAGTGCTAAGTTTTGTTAGGTACATGCACTCATTTACAGGAAGTAAATTCTGCTTCATAAAAGGAACACCCTCATGCTACTGAGGATGCAGCAAACCTCAACAAAAACAAGAGCTACACATTAAAAACAAAAAGAGCACCATGTCACATTAATAATAATAATAAAAAAAATCTGTGGTTTTTGACCAAAATTTGGTCGAGTTAATGATGGGGATGCATCACTACATGCAATTTTATCAGTCAGTCAGATACTGTGCTCATTTACTTGTAATCATGAAAAATGCTTCAATTCCAGCCTTCATTCATTCATTCGCAAAATGGCTTAATGCCTATCTCAGCCAACTCCACGCTAGAACATGTAACCTCCACACAGAAATGCCCTCACCAAGCCCAGGACTTCCTTGCTGTGAAGCAGCCGTGCTAACCACTATGCCACTGTGCCGACACTTCATTACCAACATCCACTTCATATATCCTATTCTGTTGAATGAATGTACAGACGATACAAAATGACAGTGATATTCCTGTATTTCACGAATAATGATGGCAATCAAAGCAAACTGCAAAATGTAGTTTAAAAAATATCAAAAGGAGGAAATATGCTATCTTCCCACTCCTGCAAAAAAGTGCTAACCGAGCAAAAAATAAATTAGTTATCCAGTGTATTGTAACAAAACGCAAGGAAACGCAACGGTAAAAGCTGTAGGGAAGTCTTTTTCATAAGTGGAACAAAACCTGCCCTACAGCGCAACCCTACACGATCCAAGCTAGTGCACTCCTTTTAAAATGAACTTGATCATAAAGAATGAACATGCAGTTGTGCACTTTTCATAGACATGATTTACATGGAGGAAAAATGTAAGCGCTAAATAGAAGTTTCCATGATGTCCCTGATTGATTAATACTAAACGCAGGTTTCTCATTTAGGTATCAATATTAATATCAATATCAACAAAGCATTAAAAAGTACACTCTGACCAAAAACAAAGTCGCACACTAATATTTTGTTGACCACATTTAGCCTTAATTAAAAAGCGTAATCACCATTTCAACAAACTTAAGCAACATAACATTTATTTCCATCCAGAGTTGGGTTCATTTTTCATCTTGAAGTGATGACAGGAAAAACTGAACCAGTCCATAAAGTCTTCTCCAGCACATCCCAAAGACTTTCAATAGGGTTAAGGTCAGGACTCTGTGGTGCCAGTTGATGTGGGAAAATGATTCCTCATGCTCCCTGAACCACTCTTTCACTATTTAAATCCCAATTTTATATTAGGAAGAAAAGTGCATTGATGGGATAACAGGTTCATTCAGTACATAACATAACAATATTGTTAGTGGGCCTCGCAAATGCCATGGCAACTATGTGGTGTAATCAAGGCTAAAGGTGTTCCAACAAAATATTACAGTGCGCGAGTTTCTTTCTTGGCCAGGCAGTGTATTTGTATTTGGCGTAGAAATAAAAATGGAATTGATGCATCCCCACCTCAAGACATCATGTTTGTCTTAAAACTTGTAGTTTATGATAATAAAAAAAAAAAAAATCTTTAAATAAGAACAAATCTATTCGTATAACAAATCGTCCGATATCTAGTAGATTGAACTGAACATTTAAAGTGTAACACTTTGGGTTTTCTGGTTTTCCATTTCAATGATCAGCCATCCAACAACATGTCCGAAAGTTACTGTTTCTGGTTGCTTCCACTGATGTAAACTGTACCGGACTACTGGCTTCTAGTATGTTCTTGGCTTAGACATCTCTCTTTTGGTGCACTTTTTTGCATAACAAAAGTAGGCTCAGAGAAACACAAATACACAGCGCTTCTGTCTCTCTACACGATCTCAAGGATGATGGTAATCATGACAGCCAATCGGTTCCCATGTTGTCAATCAAAATGTGACCAAAGAGCAGGCTGAGGCTGGCCACTGATCAGGGCACAGGAGATGTACTGTACCAGCAAAGGAGATTGCCGTTCCATCTTTTTCAAAAGTTCTTGAAGATCTCGAGATCCTTTGGTGACACTGGAGTCTCCTTTTTCCACTCGTCCTCAGGGTAGGGTTCAAAGTTAGACGTGTCGCCTTCGTGAGACACTTTAGGAACTATTGGAGGCTGGGAAGAAACAAAGGTTTTAAGGACTGACCATAATTTTTGGAATCTATAATGAGTACACTGGGATTAATATACCTTTACATTCAGATCACTGACTAAAAAAAGTGCAGTATGTCATTCATATTCCAAGCATGTGAGTTAATGTTAATATATGTTTGTGAATTTAAGGTCTTTTTTACCCTGTAATTGTTGTTGCATTTTTGATTTGCTGATGGGCTTTTCATTAATGGGCTGCTGTAGGAATAAACACTACAACATCTCTGGGAAAGTTAATTTCATCATTGCGCAATGCCGAGGATTGTCAGAGACTGTATCCAGGAAGAAGCAGGGTTAGTTAGCTGACATAGAAATGAACTGCTCCTTGGCCCCACTAACCACAGGGAATAAACAGGTGAGCAAATGTTAGTCAAAAATTTTAATGTGAAAGATGATATTTAAAGGCATAAAACCTGATTGCTTCAGTTCATTTTTAGCTACCATTTGAGACTCTGTTCAATAGGTATCTTACCCAGGCCTCTTTTCCACTCTCACGCACTCATTTGTCAAACCACTTAATCCTACTAGGGTCATGGGGAGGCTGGAGCCTATCTCAGCTGACACTGGGCAAAGTCAGGGTACTTCATGAAGTAATTCCTGGGCCCTTTTCTAGCAAGCGCACAATTTTAAACCAGTTCTTCATGATTCATTTACATTTACTGCATTTGGCAGATGCTATTATCTGATTTATACAACTGAGCAGGTGAGGGCAGGGGGAAGGGGGGTGGGGGCATTGCTTCAGTTAAGCATCGCAATTCTTTTGCTCACCTATCACCACACTGGCCATAAAAAATTTTTTTTATTCATTGTGTTTGAATCAGTTTTGTATTGTTTAAATGCTGCCCTAGGTTTAAAGGAAGGAAAATAATGTTCCAAAAGGTAGGATGTTCAATTCAGTTGAGCAGCTCATGTATAAATCCTAAAAGGTTTAAAGCATTATAAGTATGACTAAACTTCGTTTTACATAATCCATGGTTTTAAAACTTGGAGGGGGGGAAAAAAGGCAGGAAAAAAATGCAATATCAAACCAGGATATTTATATACTTGCGATACAAATCAAATCAGCATTTTTGACATCATATTGGGTGGCCCCTGGTGATTCCCATCCCTGGTTATGGTTGGGGTTGTGGTTAGGTCAATGTCCCAACAGTAGCAGCTTGGTGGTCCTGGGGCTTGAACCTTTGACCTTCCTGTCAGCAACCCAAAGCCTTAACCACAAAGCCACTGTTGCATGTTTCCGCAGCCTAGAAACTGGGTGTCGGCCAGGAAAACACATTCCAGAGCAACACCAACTCTTTACTGGTCTAGAATCAAGACTCCAGCCCATGAACTAGCAATTCGATTCATAGAACATTCACAAGTTAAACTAACAGTAGCAGCAGCGCAGTACTAACAAATGGTTCACATTAATGGAAAAGTGGCAACAGCTAGCCCCAACCCTGATAATGTCACTGGTATAACCTGGCCAGTGTAGACTTTCTGGCTGTATCCCTTCGTGTAATTTGTTGGTTATAATCTGTGAAAATGGAAATCTAATGAATGTTAAATCAAAATGAAAAAGATTTACCTTCAGTTTCCTATTGGGCACTGCATCCCAGTCTACAGTCTTGAACCACCTGTGCTTTTTCACATCTTCTGCTCCATTCTGACAAATATAAAGCACATGATAAAATTCAAAGGAAGTAAAGCTTACATTTTAAATATTGCTGAAATATGAAATCAATAAAAGAGCACATGAATGGCAATATAAACCCTTCTCTCTATATGGGAGCACAATCAAAAAAAATAATATATATATATATATATATATATATATTTATTTATATGTATGTCTCATGCGTATAGGATTGTCTGTGCAAGATTCACTGATATGAGGAATTGTGAAATTTTGAGACCTTTCATCTTCAATATGAAACTCTATTGCCAATATGAGACAAAGGCAGAAGAAAAGGAAACAAATTCAGGTAGGAAACATGTGGTACTTTTGTAAGATGACTTCAGCGCTAAAATATAACTCGATTCGACCTTCAAACTGATGTATTACAGGACTGTAAGCCCATGTCCACTTTACTGTGAATGACTACAAGATTTTCTTCAGGCTGTCTTTCATTCTCTTTGCATTTTAAGCATGAAGTTCATAATTCGCGCTGAGACGATGGAAAAGAAAGACAGATGAGCAAGAAATGACCATGACAGCTATAAAATCACTTCAAAGATCTTTTGTGAGAAGTTAATCCAAGCATGTTTTTTTGCATGAAGAGCCTATTTTGATATTTTCATACATATCGTGGCTAGACTGCGCACACACAAAAAAAAATAAAATAAAATAAAATAAAAGCTTACAAAGTGGTTAAGACAATACACATTTGCTATGAATAAACATGTGTGCATTTATTACTGCAGCTACAGATGAGGGGAGAATGGAAATGGATGCATATGTGTTCAACAACTTCCCAGCACTGATGACATCAGCGCCGAGACAAAGTACAAGTCAGCCGCTAACTTGTCAAATCTGCTTCAGCAAAGAACAATTTGAAACATGACCACTATTAAATAGAAACTACACCTGGTTAAAGCAGCCTTAATTTACCCTATTGGGGGATTGAAGGCCAGCTCGAGGATAGCGTCTCAAGACACTTTCCATGCTCAAACCTCCTTGTGGTACTTCTCTAGAAATCTTGTAAGGCAACCAAGTTCTACACCACGAGCAGATTTCTTTCCATGCACATGGAATCAGTTTTTTTTAACTCACCACCAACGTCATACATTTTATAATAGCAGATCAGCAGATGTAGGTCAAGTTGGTGCGAAAGTGGCACCATGTTCAATTTGTTTTTAAATATGTGTAACAGTCTGGAAAAACCCATTCAACATCACTGTGGATCAGTTCTTTTTATTTTTGGCAAAATGCCAGAACTCTGCTGGCTAAGCGTGACCTCCTCACATCGTGCTTTGCTCAAGTTGTTGGAAACTTGTATCCCATAACCCAAGTGAACAAAAGCCAAATCAATTCAGTTTAAGTCTGATATCAGCTGTTGAAAAGTCTGCAATATGTCTGGGCTGTAGAATGAATGAAAATCTTTAAATCCAATTTTCTCCCTTTTTACTTTTGGCGGACTAATAGAACTTTACTTGTGGGACTCATGTAAACTGAAACAGGTCATTTAAAAAATTTAGTTTTCAATACTATACATCAGAGAACATCTAGATTTCCCTGCATGAAGAGTTTTCCTTAGCCATAACTGCATAAATCTTTAAAAGGGGCCCATTCACTTACTAGGTGTATAAGCATGAAATACAGTGTTATCTCTTGGAAATAAAATGGAATCGGCCAAAATGTCTTTCTAAAACCATTTGCTTACTCCTGTACATGAGTGTCAATAACCCCTGCACCCGGAAATACAAAGATTTAGGCACTGCATAAAAGTGGAGCTCCAAAAAAAAATTAACTTTTCCTGACACAAACTGATGACATGACATGATATTAAATAGAATAAAATGCTTTGCAGAACAAACATGTACGCTAACGCTGCAGTGTCGTGGATGTCACCCACACCCAAATACACAGAAACAAATTGTTTCACAATGATGTTGATATGTTTCATTAGAAGAAAAATTAAAATTCCATAGAAAATTAGTTTAACAATATTAACATGCAAATATGTTAAAATATGTAATACTTTTGTTGAACATAGAGAAATTAAGCTTGCGCAACGCTTCGAGATGCAAGATGCCACTCCGCTGGACAGGGTTACTTCCGAAAGCCTGTTATACATGCCAAAAACGTCATGCGCTTCCTCAATGTGATTGGTTTAAAAGCCATTCTATTCAAATGAGTAATGTATTGTGTGGCCGTAATAGTTTATTTTGCCAACTAAAAAAAATTAAGATACCTACTGCATATGGCACATAGAATTCTGTTTACAATGTAAAAAAGTTTATTTTATTTTATGGCTTGAAAGACGTAACAGTTTAGAGGGGAAGAAGTTACCATCACTCAGACATTTAAAAATGGCAGCCGTCAGCACAGATATGAACGATGCAAGCAGTTAAAAATCTCTGCACAAGATCGTTCCTCCAGATACATTGTCCTGTTATTATTACTGTTATTGTAAACAGACACAGAACCAAAACAAGATGTAAAACAGGTAGATAAGAGAAACTAAGGCTGTGAGCTGGGGTGGTTTTGCTGGGAAATGTTTGTATTCAGCCGAAATGAACTGATAATGGAAGATAAAACACAAAAACTAGTTACTAATAAACCTTTAAATAGACTTTAATCTTCTTTTAATAGATAGATACATTTACATCTTTTGTCAAATCAATTCAAAGCAGGAGAGCATCGTAAAGCTTTAAAAACCTCTTTATGGAACACCCTTAACTAAAGAGGTTGGAGATAAACAATATAGGATGGTAGACCTCCATGAACAGTTTTATCCATTCTGTGTCTGTACTTTAAATCAGACTAAATATTGCTCCTGCATTACCCTTCTCTCCATAGTCTTTACCCTGCTACGTGTCTTTGTCCTGCACTGTTTTTTGTTAGCCCAATTATTATTCTTTAGTTTATCGTGATTCTCAGTTACCATTATTGCTATTTGTCTACTGTACCTGGAGCTCGCACAAAACATTTCATTCAACTACATGCCCTGTATGTAGATGAATGACAAAGTTGAGTTGAGCTGAACAGGGTTGGTAACCACTGCTGGATACCATGACATAATGCTATGACTACGATTTTATAGTATGAGCAATTTTATGAATTTTTGAATTATAGAGTCACCTAGAGGATCAATCTACTTTCACTCCCGTAGGTTAAGGTCATTCATTTTGTAAATACAAAAGGTATAAATACATCATACTTTCCAAGTTATGCACTCACTTCCTGTTTGATAAGTTTGCTATCAAATTTGTTTGTGCATTATGGATCGAAGAATCCAGTATGGTGGAAACGAACATTATCAGCCAAAAAAAATCAGAGAAAAGTCAGAGGAAAAATCACATTTCCATGCCATTGCATTATGAAGGTATTATTGTAAACAAATTTGCTGTACTAAATTTGCTCTATTAGTGGTGCTTGAGTGACGTAAATCCAAACTGCTATAAAGATTGCATTTATATTTCATTTTATATATTTTTGTATCTATATTTTATTTTATATTTTATATATTTTATTTTATTTTCTATTTTGCATTTTTTAAAATTTATATTGACCTTTAACTATAAAGTTCTTTAAATAGTTATAGTTATTGTTCTTTCTTCTTGGTATTGATAGCTATTCTTCAAATTTTAGGACAGTCGTACTAAGCATTTCACTACATATTGTACTGTGTATGATTTTGTATTTGACAATACATTTAAATTTGAGGTAAGTGAGACACTTATTACTGTGCCAAATTTCATGAATAAATTGCCTGACGGTATCAAGTGTTCCTTAGACTGCCAAAGACTTTGATGGAGAAGAACAATACAAAAAAAAGAAGAAAACATACAATATGCACGTTTGCTTGACCCCAGTACTGATTACACAACGCAGTCTGCTTTTTAATGAGAAAAGCTTTTATGTTAAATAAAATGTCTTTGATTAAGACAACTACTAACTGATGTTGATTAATGTAGTAGAGCTAATCATTAAAGCAAAACTTTGCTAATTTCGTTTAATCTCCCCCCACCCCAAATCATTTTTTAATTAAAAAATTTACAAAAAAGTTGGCTACTTAAATTACCAAAATATTGTTTTTGTCATATTTCTGTAATGCTAATTTACAGTTAAAAATTGAAGCATTGGGGCTTTCCCCAGATCTTAGACCCCAATTTAACCCCTTGCATGCCTACGAATAAAGTGCAAGACCTGATTTTTTGACTAGAACATTATTTTTACCTTCATGTTCCCAAGTCTTCTCGCTCGATCAATCACCAGAAATTTCTTGATTAAATCCCTGAATAGAAACATACATACAGAAGGTACATTAGGACAGCATATTAAAGCTTAAGGCATTGGTTATAAATCTCAATCCTACTCTTCATCATCCAAAAACACATTCCCACAAAATCATTTAAAATAAATCCATCACTAAAAGTTATTTATGGACGATGGTTAAAAACAATTTTTGGCCATACCCTGTTACACTGATAAAACAGCAAGTATGGTGCAATATTTTGGTTAAACACCATTGTACTGTTGATTTCTCAAATCTGATTTTGTACGTACTGCACTCATTCAATTACATTATCATTTCTATATTAATAGATCACTCAGGGACTAGAATAGTGGACGCTCCATGTACTGAAAGACTGTTAAACTGTGTGTTATTGCGTAACACTGATATGTTTTCTATGTTGAGATATTTATCTAACATTTATGGAGAGAGTCTCCAGTGTCAGCAGTAGGTTTTCTACAAGAAAATATATTGTTTGTTGGTAACTTAGTAACTTTGTTTTTCTCTTAATGGAGTATTTCATATGGAAATTGTAATATTTCTTACTGTTTCCATGAAGTGAACCTTCATTAAAACTGATCCGTCATGAAATAAAGACTTTCCCGGGAAAGCTGGAGACCATTCACTCTCACACTCACACCTATGTTTAATTTGGAACAGCCAGTTAGCCTAATGTGCACATCTTTGGACTGTAGGAGGAAATTGGAGTACTCGGAGAAAACTCATGCAAGCATGGGGAGAATGCTCGAATTGTACACAGAAACACCTGACTTTCTTCCTGTGAGGTGGACATGCTAACCACAACGTCACCATGCCGCCCGATATAAAACAATGTTATAGGAAAATAATCAACACTGGTGGTACTGCATCACATCAAGATGATGATAATTTTTATGCCCTGAAATGTTGTTGTTGTTTTTTTTAAGCAACATATCTGTCTGATGTCACACTGGTAGGTTTGTATCATGATAACATTTCATATAGCCATGTGCATGAATTATTGATGCATTTGTCACACTGCATTGCATTCACCAGAATATATTCATCTCATTAAGCCTCAGTGGGCCAAGTAGCTTATTAAAATGCTGATTGGAGTATGTCTTTTGCTTATTATATTGTCAAGTTGATGTGAGTGATGCCTCGGCTATGTGCATCTGCAACAACCTTAGCCTAACTCAGCTTGGCGCACACAGATGCTTAGCTGTCTCCTGCGTAATATCCTGTCTCTCCAAGCCACTCCTGACATACAACTCTCGTCTGACCAATGTCTGGCCTACTTAGCGCTGTCAAAATGCCACTCAAATAAATAGAGCAGCCTTAAAGGACTGAATCTGTGTTTGAAGTTCTTCTAAGTTTTCTTTCAAATTCAAATTTCTATCAAGTCCAACGATCTACGAAGGGAAACTGTGATGCAATGCTAATGAGTTCAGGGACTGTGCCGGAGGTGCTGGATGGTCACAAAAGGCTGAAGAATGTGGACAATATTAAATTAAATTTATTAATTCGATCCGGACACACACATGCACATTTTCAATGAAGGAATATACATCAAAATAATTGGAACTGATGAAAAGGTTACTGCTGCCACCCCAGTGTCAACTATTTTATACTATTTTTTTTAACAACCATTTGTGAATTTTACATTGTATGCTATTTTTCTGTTCATAGCTCTGCCCAATCAAAATTGAGAATTTAGTAGCACTGTGGTATGAGCACACATTTGGTGGAATTATTTTTTCTACATATGCTTTGAAAGTCTTAAACTTAGAATTTGATTCTAATTTGCTCACACCCTGAGGGTGGGGTACGCACAGTTCGCCAGAGCATCGCAGGGCAACACACACAACCATTCTCACTCACACCTAGGCGCAATTTGTTTGTTGTCTTTGGATTGTGGGAGAAAACCGGAGTACCCAGAGGAAACCCACTTAAGCACGGGACCTGAAACCAGGACCTTCTTGCTGTGAGACGGACGAACCACTACGCCACCATGCCATCACTAGTTCATAGTTAGATGGAAATAAAAAGAAAAAGAAAGACTAAATAAATATAATACCTCTGATCTGTGCATCTTTTTTTGGTCCAAATATTGACATTGAATTTAAACCAAAAATGGGTGTGGCCGAAACCAGAAGGGTGCTTTTTAAAAAATATGAACCACAATCACTTTTCCACCATGTGCGTTCATGAAAGTAAAATCCCGATCACATGACTCTGTTGCATCCCACAGGATCCTTGTCCACATGCTCACCTTTAGTCTCAGTTGAATATCCAAGCAATTGAGTGGGCAAGTGAGCAGCATGGTGGTGCAGTGGTTAGCATGCCTGCCTCACAGCAAGAAGGCCTGGGTTCGATTCCTGGGCTCAGGCATTTCTGTATTGAGTTTGCATGTTCTCCCCGTGCATGGGTTCCGGTTTCCTCGCACAGTCCAAAAACATGCAGGGTAGGCCAATTGGGTGTTCCAAATCGCCCTTAGACGCGAGTGTAAATAGTTGTGTGTGTTGACCCTGTGATGGCCTGGGTGTACCCTGCCCTCAAACAGAGTTAGGATTAAGCGGCTTAGAAAATAAATGAATGAATGAGTGGGCAAGCTTTAAAATATATTTATTAATAATAATGTATCATATAATAATGTAATCTATATTATTTATTTTTTGTTCAGAACACATTATTCCAGAGCGATGTATTTATAACCCCAATTCTTTAACAACTTCTTTAACCTTCAGTCTAGGTGGAAAACAGCTGGGTGTCTTCTGTACATGACCCTGCTGTAAATGTCACTATTCTTGCTCGAACATTAAGAGGAATGCAAGGAGTAAATGCTGTGAAATGAAATGGAACGCCCGCTGGTCTGATCAATCTTCCTTTTACATCATGAAGGTGTATTAAGATGACTGATAACACACATCAAGTCATCGCTCCACACTGCATAAGCCTGATGTATAGCACGTGAGTAGTTGGGTGAGAGAGAGAGAGAGAGAGAGAGACAGAGAGAGAGAGAGCTCTGCATTCCTTCGCTGCAGCTGTCTCGAGCCTGAGCTAATGGGTTCACATCAGCAGTAGTCAGATTAGATTGCAGCATATTTTGATGAGTGTGTGTTGGACTCCCGACTACACTTCAGAGGTCAAACCCATCGACAAGGCGGCGTATTAACAAAATAAATTTGTGATGAACAAGCCCATTCTGTCCTTTCTAGTCACCTTGTTTAAGTAGAATGTGTAATTAAGCCTTGTTCATTTGTCTTTGCATTATTTGGCTCAAGCTTACTTTACGTAGAAATCCAGATGCCTTGGAAACTCCAGCTTCCCCGCCAGGATCTTCTGGTATATACCGAAGGGATTGTCGTCAAAAAACGGCGGGTACCTGCAAATACATCATTGTCACAGAATTGAAAGTGAGGCGTAAAGCAATTTACGTAGATGGGAGGACCATCAGATTGAATTGATTTGAAATACAGAACATCCTGACTGCTTCGAAATGAATGTTTAGCTTTCCTACAGCAAAAGATTACCGTGTCACATTACAGTTAAAAAAGAAAAGAGAGAGCCGTAACGAAGACTAACGCAGAGCTCTCCGTCTTGCTGGCAGGACGACTGAATTCAGTAAATCTGTGCAAAGTGACGAGAAGTAACAAATGATGTGTCTCTGGTTGCTCGGCTACGTTAATGCATCTTCCAATACTGAAAAATTTTGGCGCCTAAAACCAGCATGTCTTTCGACAAAACTTTTTCTTGCAGCAGTAGTATTTATAACCTTGTGTGCATGTATTAAAGGTTTTTTCTAGTTTTTGTAATTCTTGTGTGTGTGTGTGTGTGTATGTGTGTTTCATATATAGAAATGTGAGCTCTCTGCTGTCTGGGGGTTTCTCCAGGGCTGACTGGGTCATTACTCTGTGAGCATTAGCATTTACACCCAATCTTTCTCTCTCTCTCTCTCTCTCTCTCTCTCTCACACACACACACACACAAAATACTACGTAACAATTTATTAGAACTGTCAAATTTAACCTCAAACCTGATTTACTTCAAAGATTTAGTATTCAAAGCCATTTAGAGTCTAGTGAGCCCGTAATTCTTTTACTGCCTCGTGCTGCTGGAAGAAATTTTTTTTTGTCTCTGACAATTATTCTGGCATTTCATCTCTCACAATTATCTTGGCATCCATCCATCTATCCATCCATTATCTGCTTATACGTCAGGTCATGAAGCTGAAGCCAAGCCGACTTTGGGGCAAGAGGTAGGGTTACACCTTGAACAGGTTGCCAGTCCATCATGGGGCTCACGTAGAGCCACACAACTATTCATAACCACAGCCACACCCACAGCTATTGGCAATTCAGAGTAGCCAGTTGACCTAATGTACATGGCATGGGATTTGTACTGTGGGAGGAAACCGTAATACCCGGAGGGAACACCTCACAGAAAGGCCATAGTCAGTCGTGACGTTCATATCAAGGACCTTCTCGCTGTGAGGAGACAGTGCTGACCACTGTACCACTATGCTGCTCATGGCATTCCTGTTAGTGTTACCCAATTCCCTTCATTATATACCTATTAAATAAGAAGGGGTTCCTATATAAGGGTGCACATAAGGGACCGGGTGGCACTCTTTCTTCTACTGTTCATCAGTGTAACTCGCTCTTGCTTTCTGTGTGATATGTGCCATGAAACAGGTTGACTCCTCACATACCTAACCTACTGTACACTAATGTGTAATGATACCAGAAAATATTAGCACTTAGCTGAAATAAATACATCACCTGGTGGAAATTAAAGCCCATCATATACATCACGCAACAGGTACACAACCAAAATCTGGACAAATTTCTAGGGCAGCTGTGGCTGTTTCAGTTTCAAAGGTAATTCTTGACATTGGGTCCATTAACTAAATCTGCTGTGCAATGCCCTCCAACATCCAGCTGTGTTATAACGGACATACAAATTGAGGGTTCAGGGTCTTGCTCAAGGGCCCCACAGTGGAACCTTGGTGGTACTGGGGCTTGAACCCTTGCCCTTCGTATCAGTAATGCAGAGTCTTAACCACTGCGGCACCACTGCCACTTTGGACTTGACCTGAATAACACATATTTTACATGTGAATGCAACTACACAGCTTTCGAATCCAGCTCACCCAATTCTACAAACATCAGTCCCTTCTATTATAGTCCTGCCAAATTCATACTACAATAAATAAATAAAATCATAGGTTGTTTGTGAAAGGGGCCTTTTACCAGTGTACTGGTAATCAGGCTGAAAGTAAGATTTGGTCAGAATCTGCAAGAACTGTATTATTTTCAAGCTTATCTTGATCTGCAGGACCAAGCAAGGATCCTTCTCATACCAGTTTTGTGGACATACAATACTAAGGTCACTACTTTCTCACCAACAATTAAGAACGACCAACTCTAAATCAGGTTCATTCATTCATTCATTTTCTGAACCGCTTAATCCTAATTAGGGTCGCGAGGAGACTGGCGCCCATCTCAGCTGACTCTGGGCGAGGGCAGAGTACACCCTGGACAGCTCGCCAGGCCATCGCAGGGCAGAA
>JBCNYH010000009.1:8644673-8669496 GCA_039654325.1 Tandanus tandanus
AACCCAGTTAGCTGCACTGGGAGGACAGCAGTGACAACCCGCTGATAGTGGGGCTTGAACCCCCGACCTTGGGATCAATAATCCAGCACCCTACCACCACTGCCCCAATCAGGATTAGGATGCTTGGATTGGATAGTGTCCAATAAAAAGAGTCCTTAATGAATAAATGTACATCAGCATCATTCTGGAAAAGACAAACTTGTTTCATGGGTTTTGTAGGCTCTCATTGTGAGGCGTTTGTGTGAGGTCACACAGCTTAGTTACAGTAATGGATTTAGCAGCAGCGGGCTACCGACACAAAGCAAATGTGAAAGCCAATAGATGACAAATTGAAAGAAACAATGAGACTTTAAGTCATTTAAAGACACAGAGTAGAAAGAAATTAAATCTCTTGGGTTATGCAACACTGAACATGCTTTTCAGTGTTCTAATGCCACAGGTGTTGGGAAATCACAAAGAGTATGAGAAATATAAAGAGGAACTAAACAGAGTAAGTGTGGACAGCAATGTCCAACTCTGTCCTTCTCCAAGATTTGGAACGTAAAAACAGCAGCCTGCTGTGCTATTACACCTGCATTTAAGGGTATAATAAGCTTGAAAACGCACGGACTTAACACATGTTGGCAGTTGGCTCCTGCAAGAGCAGCAGGTGGAAGCACTTAACGTGAGTGCAGTTGAATGTAGTTTAGCGTCAAAGCAAACTTCTCACCAGAGCCAGTGTGAAACTACTCATTATAATTATTATTATGGCTCTACTCTTGAAAGCCGGACCAGACTGAAACACACACCAGTTGGTGTTTAGAGATTAAGCTCTCCCGTTACGGATTGATAGGGTAAGACTGTCAACAAAAGGTTAGAACCCCTTAACTGGAACTGAAAGACAAAAAGGACCACATCTTCATTAGGACCATAAGAAACTCGGAGTCCTTGACTGAGAACTACAGGCTAAGGCACCATGCCTCCTTCATGGAGGCCGAATGCCAAAGAGACCACACCCCCTTCACTAGAAATAATAGAGGCTACACCTTTTCCACTGGAAGCAATAAGCTACCATAGACCACACCCCTTCACTGAGAATGAAAAGCACATACAAACGATATCACTTTACTGGCACCAAAACTCACATTGAGGCCACCCCTCCTTTACTAAAACTGTCAGACCTGGAGGTCATACCTCTTCCACTTTTGCTAACTGAAATAGAGAACTTGTGGGACTGAGAGGCACAAAGGCCACACCTCTTCTATTGGAAGTGATACGGGAAGGCCACATCTCTACTGGTACTATGGCACAAAGGCCACACCTCCTCAACTGGATCTGACACACTGAGGCCACATCTCCACTACTTGAACTAAGGAACAGACGCCACACCTCCTAAACTGGAACTAAAGCATAGAGGCCACACCTTTATTGACACTGAGGCACAAAGGTCACACCTCCTCAACTGGACCTAATGCACCGAGGCCAGATTTCCCCTCCTGGAACTAAGGCACAAAGGCCACACCTCCTCAACTGGAACTGTTGCACCAAGACAACTCCTCCTCTACCCAAACTGACCCACTGATGCCACATCTCCTAAACTGGAACTAAGGCACAGAGGCCACATCTCCTCTATTGCAACTGAGGCACAAAGGCCACACTTCCTCAACTAGACCTGATGCACCAAGGCCACATCTCCTAGACCTGAACTAAGGTACACAGACTGCACATTTTTTTAATAAGTTGGACTGACACACAGGACACTTTTTCATGGGATCATCAGCTATAGACGCCACACCTGCTTCACTGTAACCAAAAAAAGATAGAGGCTATGCTTTCTCAACTGTGACTGTCAGGAACTGAGGCAAATAGACTATGCTTCCTTCTCTGGAACTGACAGACACCCAAATCTAGTCCCAATTTTAACTGATAAATGATGTGCATCAGCCCATCCATATAATAAATATTGGCACCAGTGCAAATATTGCACCATACTGCACCAATGCAAATGGGTAAATCATAATCTTCTCATTTACAATGAGCACTTTTCCAAGACCACCCTGACTACCAGAAAAACATCTGCAGTCATGCTAAATGCACCAGCCAGGAAAGTTATCTTTCATGAAGCACTCACTACATTTCTAAAGAGCTGGTATGAGGCCTTTGACAAAGCACATGAGACAGAGAAGCCCTCTGAGCCACTTAGACCTGAATGAGTCTATAAGTGTGTGCAGGATGAGGAGGCAAGATCGAGAATGAGTGTGTGTGTCTTCTAAAGGACTGGAAACAAGGCCAAGGGCCAAGAGCGGGTCGCTGTCTCACAGAACTGAACACTGCTAAAGAGGCTGGGGAGTGAGACGGGCGGGTCTCACTTTTTCCACTACGTAGTAGTCTGGGAGAAGCTGTAAAGCACATTTAGAACAGAGAAAGGTCAGATGGAAGAGCTGAAGTTACTGCTGCAAAAAGAGGCACAAAATTGTCCAATTCTTGTTCAACAAACAAATTAAACAGATAATATGGGTTCTTAAATTATTGCCACTATAGGCAATAGTAGGACACCATTTTTGAAATTTGATCATCCACCTTCTGCTCTTGGTTTCTTGAATGTAAATTTGATTGCTGCATCTGCAACATCCATCTATACAACATCTAAGTCTTAATAGATTACTCAGAGCCTATCATTTTAGGCCATAGTGATAGTCACCATTAAAAACCAGATGACGTTTACATGTTTTTTGGGTTGTTGTTTTTTTTGCATTTTTCTGTGTCTGGATATATTATAGCCATAAAAAAAATCAACACATCTTGCTTTTCTACAATGATGCCATCATTTCCACTAAAGCTGTTCTTTGGTTCTAACAGCTGTGAGTAATTAATAGACTTTCTGCAATTTTTAGGATGTGAATTATTGCACAAGCAGTAATGAGAACCTCTCGAGGTTGATATGATGTGTGCAGGTTATTCCAGGACAGAACCTCCTTGGCAAAATTTTCGCCAAGACCAAAGCTTATGTGTTTCGCGCACTGTATAATCAGATAAGCAACAGGGATGTTTTCCCCACAGGAACCCATTCCAGATCCCAAAAACATCTGCAGGAGCTCGGGATCATTCCAACAACAAAAAGCTTCTGAAGATCACAGAAATTTCTGTTGGTTTCCAGCACAGGAAATTGTTCAGGAGCTCTGAGATTTTAGGTGGGGTTTTTCCTGGGAGAAGGCTTTTCAGGATTTCAACTTTAAGTGTGTTTTTGTCACAAAGGACATCAAGGTAGGTTTCCACCACAGGAACTTAATCAGGCTTCAAAGAATAAATGGGTTTCTGTTACGGTAGCTTGGTTTCAGGATCTCTTTATCAGATTTCCTCTACAGAAACTTTAGGTGGGTTTACACAACAAAGGCTATTTTTCGAGATCTATTTTGGGTTTCCCTTGCCAGAACTTTTTACAATCTTGGGAACATTTAGGTTGATTTCCATCTCAGGATCATTTTCAGGATCTCCATTTTAGGAACCACTGAAAGATCCCAAAAACATCGAGTGTGTTTAGGTGTGCATTCAGCACAGGAATCCTGCCAGGATCTCCCCAAGTCTTATGATTTTTTTTACCCCACAAAATAAACCTTTTCAGGATCTCAGGAACCTTTCCAGAAATGTAAGAAAATACATGTTTTACATGTTTAGCTGAAGCCTCCATGGATTATTTTAGCTCTGGATTCAGAGCCTTCCAGTACTGTGGACCAGGAACCAACTTGCCAGTTTCAGGGTCTCCTCTTGACTTCCACCATATTCTACACAGCTTCGCTTGTCTCTTGTGCACAAGTCTTGTTTCTAGAGCATCCATGTTTACAAGACAGAAGTACAGCACTCCTACAACTCGTTCCAGGAGGCTTAGTGAGCAGTGCGAAAACACCGGTGAATGGCTGCACATGCCGGTTGTTAAGTGGATGTTCAGAGAACTATATAAATGCACCCAAAGTGTGACTCTGTGAGAATCTTTAGACGTAAATGGTAGCAACAGTCATTGTGCGTATGCAAGTTTTCTCTCTGCAGATGATGGCAGCATCCTGTGTTGCTGTTTAGCTTCAACATCCCGTGGTGTTGTTTAGCTACAGCATCTCAGTGAAGTCTCTGTCTTCCCTGAGCTTGCCTGCTTTAATTATTGAGCAGTGATTTGGTATCTGTGCCCAGACTCTTTGATAAAGTTATATATAGTTCTGCAGCAAAGCATCAGAAGATGGCTTCCTGGAGCAGCACAAGCTTCACAAAAAGACTCAAAAGTTTAAAACTTGTTTGGCCTCAAACCTTTCTTTTGGTCCCCAGCCAATTAATCTGCAAGTTTGGGAGCAAGTGAGAAAAACAAACATAAAGGCAGAGTGCTAGTAAAATGTCCAAAAAGCAGTCCAATGTTGGGTCTTCAAAGATATTTCTGTTTAAATACCCAGGTCCAGAAGAATTAAAATCAAGAACCAAAATATACAACGCCCATAAAAATGTGTGTTGGCTGTATATCAGGGCAGGTCAAACCCACAGCAAAACTGATTGGTATTTCAATTCAGAGGTTCAGGACCCTAGTTACCCCCTTTTCAGGCCATTAAGCTGGCGGTTCAAATGTTTTTTCCATCAATGCATACATACTGTTTAAACCATTTGTTCAATAATAATAAAAAAAAAAGCATCATAAACATCTGGAGAGACCTACATGTGGATGATGTTTAAACCTAGATACAGAGCGACCGCGGATTTAAACAGGTTTTTTGTTAAAAAATAAAAAAATAAAAAAAAAATAAAAAAAAAAATTATATATATATATATATATATATAAAAATAATAAATAAATATATATAAAATATATATATATAAAAAAAAAAAATCATAATAATAATAATTTTGAAGTTTGTTATGGAACAGTAGGGAACATTAGACATGATCATTTATGTTTGGATGCTAAATGTATTATATATTCTGAAAAAACATCTTTTATGCCAAGAAAAGCATAGTGCTAATTCATCTTCGTACGAGTGTAATAAGCAGGAGAGGACCTCAGAGCAGAAAGAACATTAGTACTACTGGGTTTCCCAGCTGGACAGCCAAAAATAAAAAGCTTGTGTTGCGAAGGCATGTCCAGTGGTCATGGGTGGGTATTTACAATGGTGTCTGGGGGTCGGGTTTGAGAAACAACATAAGCATTTATGACCAGGATGTGCAGAATTATATTTTCACCCAGCGTTAAACAATCAGGGGATAACATCTAATGATGCTTCGTCTGAGAAATACTGAAAGTGCAATTTAAGTAGCTAGTATTTTCTGTAAATAAAATATAAGGCCAGTATTTGTTGACAAGATGATATTAAATACCGAGCAGACATAATTACACACTTCAAAAGAATCAGATAGAAGGATGCAATTGCTTATTGAACTGTTTTTTTTTTTTTTTTTTTTTTTTTTAAACAATTGCTTTTTGGAATATTTAAACTGGTGTCATGATAGAGCAATAAAACCAACTTACCTTTGATAAAAATCTTAATTAAAAATAAATCGTGACTCAAGGAAGAAGAAATTGTCTAAACTGTTGTACTTGTGCTAATGATATGACATGGATTTGATACTGCAGTGGATTACTATTTATTTATCACTTAGGTTCTTATAAGACTAGTTGTAAATGTTTTTTTTACTCTTTTTACAAGTTTCTAAATAAAATATCTCAGGTTCCAATGAAAGGATAATGATGGGTTCTAGATCAGACCTTTTTCTGCTCAGAGTATACAACAGTGATATTGTTTGTCAGTATTTTAGAGTCTAGTCTACAACATGCACCAGCTTTGTTATTTTTGTACCAGCTGTTCTATTCACACTGCTCCTAAATTATTAAATCATTTTTGCTAAACAGATAAACCCAGGCCAGATGTCAGGGGACACATCTGTCCTGAGCTATAAAACAGCTGCAATGGACCCACATCTCCTGTGTTGTCAGGGTAGTATTTCTGTTCAGTTACATAGCCCATTGCTTGTATGAATTAACTATATAACTGATCAAAGGTGAATGTGTGTGTGTGTGTGTGTGTGAGAGACATTTTATGACAACAAATCATTGTACATACAACAAATTATGTATCTTCATGCTAAATGAACAATAGCTAAAATGTTTCGAAAAAGAATGAAATAACAAACCTTAAGTTGCTGTTGTAGCCAATAATGCACATAATATTCACAGCAAACACATTGAATATGTACTGTCAGGGTGTGGCTGAGAAAGAACGTGAGCGAGTGCTCGATAACAGACCCTGTTACAGTCAGACTAATGGAAGTGCATCCTGGTATATTTTACATTTATGGGATTTTTTGAATCATGATTTCAATATAACAACATTTCTAAATTGTTTCAGTCTGCGAGACATTGAACACAGCCAGTTGTGTCTGGTTCACTAAGCTTTTCTGGCTAATGTTTGTGTCATTTATCATTAAAAAAAAAAAAAAAAAAAGTTGTCCACATTTGTCTCAGCTAGGTTTCTGAGAAATTGTGGATAAGTGCTGCCATCTAGTGGTCAACATAACATTGTGCCAGTATTTCAGTTTAATAAGCCAGTGTTACTTTAAATGCTATAGTAGAATTTGAGGCAAGGATGGACTACAAACACTAATTCATATGTAACACATGTAATTCATTCTGTTGAAGTGTGGGTGTGTGTACTCACCCAGAAAGCATTTCGAAAATGAGAACCCCCAGTGCCCACCAGTCCACTGCCCGTCCATGACCTTTACTCTGGATCACCTCTGGAGCTAAATACTCAGGAGTGCCGCACAGAGTCCACGTCCTACACAGACAAAGGAACATTTGACAGTTTTTTGCATAATAAGCAAATACCTAAAGAGTAAAAATAATAATAATAACAACAAAAAAATAAAATAAAAAAATGCAAAAAGTCACATGATCATCTTGTTCTTCTGCCAGCAATACATAACTTATCTGCATATGAATAGATGGTGTGGTATACCTTCTTTTATATGTACAAGCGAATGCTTGTTTTAATGCATGTAAACGGAATCAAATGAATTGTTGAAGTGCCTAGTTTCATTTTATTTACAAGTGCATTAGTTTATATCTGATTTGTTAGTTTATTATCTGTATACTTTTATTATTGCCATTAACTTGTCCTATATGAACCAGGAGATTCACATCCTTTTATTAAAATTGTTGCACTCTTGCGAGAGTCTTTTCAAACTGGCTAAATCAAACTGTCAAATGGATTTCAGAAGTTTGCAACTTCAGAAATGTAAGTAAAAGCCAGCTGATAATGAAATATACATAAGTTCATGTATAACAGGAGAGTTTGGAAGGCTTGCCTTTCATTTCACTTTCAGTGATTAATATATTTCATCTGGCAACAAGTCCTGTTACTATAATTGATGCAGTGAACAGTAGCTTCATTTCTTAAACCGCCTGTCAGAAGACATAGCTTGCGGTTGTGGAAAAGATGTCACTGTGTTTCAGAAGGGTCAAATAATTGAATTGCAAAGCAAAAAAAGAATACCAAGATTACTGGCAACCTGGAATGAAGACAACGAAAGACACATGGTCAGAAAAATATCCTGTCTTTAATCATAGATCACATAAATGCTTGGTGAAGTCAAATCATAAAGTTAAATTCATGCCTATGTTTAATAGTGAAATAATAACCATGTCAGAATGGACTCTGTGAGGAGAATTCACATGAGTGAGAATAAACAGCAGTCTGTTCATAAGAAAACCACTTTTTAGTGAGAACAATTGAAATTAATGGTTTTAGTTTGCTAAGGAGCATAAACATTTGACTTTGGAGCAATGACTGAACGTCAGGTGATCTGATGAGTCCAGATTTACTCTACACCCGAGTGATGGGAGTGAAAAGAGAAGTGCATGAAATGATGAACCCATTGTGCATAGTGGCCATTGCTCAAGCCTCCGGAGGCAATGTTACGATCTGGGATCGCTTCAGTTGGTCAGGACGAGGCTCACAAACACTATGTGGCAATAAAACGAAGTCAGTCGACTACCTGAGTGTACTAAATGACCAATGAAATAGTGGTTCAGAGAGCATGAGGAATCATTTTCACACATGAAGTGGCACCACAGAGTCCTGATCTTTAAGAGGCCCACTCACTTACCTGGCATGTTAAATAAACATGAAATACATGTTATCTCTTGGAAATAAAATGGAATCGGCCACAATATCTTTCTGACACCATTTGCTTACTCCTGTATGTGAGCATTAATGACCCCGATAATGGGTTCAGTGATATTAGTAAATATTGCCATCTTTTTTTATTTCTCTTGAAATCGTATGCTTTCTATCTTAACAACTGAAATTTTATCCACTTTCTAAAAATACAGTGTTGCAAAGTTATCAAGATTGTTCCTCCAGTTACGTGGTCTTGTTATTGTAAGCAGACCGAAAAACAAAACAAAACAAGTGAATAAGAGATAGTAAGCCTGTGAGCTGGGGTGGTTTCATCAAGAAACCTTTGTATTCAGTCACAATGAACTGATTATAGAAGATAACATACACAGGCTATTGACTAGTGAATGGGTACCTTTAATCCTATTGAAAGTTTCTGTGCTGGAGAAGACTTTACGGAGTGGTTTGATTTTCCGGTTGTCAATGAGATGTCAGTGAAAAATAAACCCAACTCTGAATGGAAATAAAATGCTGTCATGTTACATAAGTTTGTAGTTTGCCATGGCGATTAGACTCTGTAATCAAGGCTAAAGGCGCTCCAGTGAAATATCGGGGTGAGTGTCTTTTTGGCTGGGCAGGGCACATACAGCTTCTTATTTATTTTGTGCAGAATTTTGATGTGAAAGTATCGGTAGGACAAAAGTGTTAAAAATGATTGGTGTGTTAAAACCAAAATAAGACCTGAATCGCCGTAACATGCTAGTCATCTTTAACTTGCACACAAAACACAGCAATGTTAACGGACTGTGTCTGAGTATTTCCATAAATAAATTGATCTAGATAAATACAGGATATCATGGGTATTTCAAAAGCAGTCCATTTCACAATTTGCATTTCTTTATACGGTCCATGGGGCATCCATTTCTATTTAAAAAAATAAATAAATAAACGCCAAAAAAACAGAGACAACAAAAAAAAAACCCTTGAGGGTTAATGATGTTTTCCCATCCTATATTCTGTGAAGATTGAATGGAGAGGGAGATATGCCAATTTGTGCCATGCATTCCCATTCTACTAGATTTATCAGGTCCGCTTGTCTATTGCCTAATAAAGCGGCAGATTTCTTTCCCATAAAATTTATTTTCCAGAAACCATAAATTGCTTGTTATTAAATAGTAAATAAGTGTAGCTAATAAACTGACAGCTCTATTTATATGCCTCAGTTATGGGTAAAACTTGTTGTACACACATATGTATCCAGCTTTAAAAGCTGGATACATGTGTGTAACCCACTTCAGTGCGGTCTTTTGTAAACAGCTGGAAGACCTTGATGTTCTATCACCCACCCAACAAAGACCGACAGACTCAAGCTTTGAAGGAAAGTTGGCCTCTATATCAACATAATGAAGACCAAAGTGTTCGAGAGTGATACAGAGGGATATGGACAAAATCAATGTCTTTCACAACAGCTGTTTGAGAAGGATCTGTAACATCCACTAGCCAGAAAAGATTTCCAATGAGGACTTGTAGAGGAAAACGGGCTATAAAAACTTGTACTTAGAAATCAAAATGAGAAGGATTAGATGGCCTGTCCCATGAGAGGATTCCAAAAACTGCCCTGAGACGGACATCATCAGGCAAAAGGAAGAGCGGCAGGCCAAAAACAACCAGGCATAGGACAGTTGAAGCAGAGATTAAAGAGGTGAATCTCTCATGGGACATCTGCCCTTGCCCAAGACCATGTGAGGTTCAAGGACCAAGACAGCTAGTTGCATCCATATGTCCCGCTCCAGGTCCAAATGGATAAGTAAGTAAGTTTAGAAGCTGAAGTAAGTTCACTTGCACCAACAAACCTGATTGATTGATTGGTGGGTAGGTAGGTAGATGGAGAGATAGACTCAACATATTCTTAGGTATAATTCACAATGATTATTCATCCCAAAGTGAGTTAATGACTATTTACTATTTACTCTCAAATCTCAACCTCCTGGCACATTGGCCAGCAGTAGACAAACAAGACTGTAAAACCACAGCAACGATCTCTTGACCTTGCTAGCTAGTAGCTTGTTGGTTTTTTGTTTTGTTAGCTGTAGGGAACTGCAGTATTTGCAAGCACAAACACTATTGTAAAAACAAGAGGTATTTGACTAAAACTTGGTATGGTACAGCTACCTCAAGCTACATAGTTATCATTCCCTCCAAGAGTATTCGATGTCACAATCACATCAAATGACACAAATTTAACCAATCCCCGTGCTTACTGCGTGACCTTGCAATTTTCACCACACCCTTCCTGCAAATTTGGCCAATTATTGTATTATACTGCGAGTTTCAAGAATCAAAGCAAACATTGAGACATATGTCACCATACATCACTTCCTTGTTTATGTTTTCACAAGACATTAAGATGCAGATGTGTGCACATTATTTTAGCAATTTTCAGGTAATCCTAGAAAAAAAATTGCAACATGCACACAAATTTCTTTTAGAAGAATGCTTGATGCTAAATTTTAGGCACAAATCACAAAACAAAAAATCCTGCGAAATCCTGGAGGGACTGTGCTATGCTTTGTTCATGGTTCAGCTTCTCATTAGCACTTGTAATGAGCAGCATGGATTCCAAACAGATAAAATTTTTATTTATTTTTTTACATTTGGGAAAATTTTCACTTAAGAGTTCTCAGAAATGTTTTCAAAAAGCTACCTTCTGGCAAATAATCAGCAAAAATGTATGACATTGGACACAAAAAAGCCACAGCAGTGGATCTTTTCAGGTTGAAGGGTAACTAAAGTAAATATAAAGAAAAAGTGAAATATGATTGTTGACTATATTAATTTGTTGTTAAACTTGCAGTTCTCAGACCGAGGTTGCAGAATGTCAAAGTCTAGCTTGGTATGTGGAGCCAAAAGCGCAACTTGATGCTAATCAGCAATTTATCCAATCAGACCTGGGAATACTTATCCCTGTTCTTGCTTGTTTTCCATTCCTTATCTACAGTATTCAGGTTCATTGTCATGGCGGAGGCTGGAGCCAATTCGAGCTGACATCAGGCCTGAACCATTCACATTGACATTCACACTTAAGGGCACTTTAAAATAGCCAGTTGACCTAATGTCTTTGGACTGTGGGAGGAAACGGGGGTACCCAAAGGAAACCCATGTAAGAATGGAGAGAACTCTGGCAAACCCTGCCAAAATTCAAACCTGAGCCTTTCCACAGTGCTAACTACTATTTAGCTCATTTGTTAGCTACATATGGAAATATGCTAGCCAAGTAAATCTCAATTCACAGTTTGTTTATTCTTTTAATATGTTTAATATCAAATAACATGGATTTGATTCAGTTCTATCCTCTGTACCAAATTCAGAGGAAATTTACAAGGACATATTTCATTAAGCTCGTCCTCATATTACTTTTTTTCGCCAGCATGAAATGTATGACTTCAATTCTAAGGAACTCATTTTCTCCATAAAAGTTCAGAGTTCCAGTGTCTCTGGAGTGTTTCTAGGCGACTGGATGCAATTTTTAGAAGAGCACTTGAGCTAAAATTGAGATTCTGGCCATGTGGACGTGAAAAGTGGGGAAACGGTCTGCAATAAAAGGTGCTCTGTAGTCGTGCTGGGTTGCCGTGGCCTCTCAGTGCTGCCTGGCCTCGGTTTCATTCTCTCAGCTGTGGGAGAGCGGCTGGTGCCATCAAGATACATGTACTCACTTAGTTGCTGTGGTGACAGTGTTATTGTGTGCATAGGGATGGATGATGGGAAGGGTGTGCCCCCCTTCACTTTCCCTCACCCCCTCTCAAACACTCACACACATACTGTACATCAGAATCCAGTTTTGGACGTTGTTTGGGTTAGCCAGAAATGTTCTGGTGACCCTGAATGAAAAACAGACGTGTCATTTCAGAGTGCTGTATATAATTGTTTAATTAATACCCTGATACAGATTACGGAGTTTTTCCTCTTCACGCTTCTCTATTCAGCCTCACCTACTCCATACTCTCAACATAGTAAACATGACAGGGTGAGGTAAGAGCGTTATTGGCTCCGAATATCACATCCACATTCTAGCATAGCCTCAACAGATGGAAAGACGACATCATGACAGGAGACTTCCCGATCCATTCCCATGCTGTGACAGAGTAATGAAAGTTTCATATGGTAGCCTCATGTCTGATATTTGCTGTACACTTTCCAGGCAACAGCCTTCAGAATGCTGAAGGCTGCACTCTGACTGGCTCTCAAGTTCCTCGCCGTTGTTTCTCATGTGAAAACAAACCTTTAAATCTGAGACACAATGAAGATTTCAAAGCAAGTTGCATCCACTGAATGACTTTTTGAAATCATACAAAGATGGCAAAAAGACAGCTGAAGAGGAAGGTCTGTGATTGGCTGTCTGTCATGTCAGTCAAACTGAATGTTTCTGCGAAAATAGGCAATGCTTGGTGAGGAAACATACCAGAATCTACCAGGAAGACTGGTTTGCAAAATTGGACAAATAGTGCATTTAATTCGCACTGTGTCATTCATTGTTAGCACATTCCAAAATCAGTACTTCAGTCTTCTGGTCAGTCTTCTGGCTCCTTTCAGTTTGCACCACTGTCAATCATATGGGTATCTTCCTAGAACGCTGATGCAGTTTCTGTAACGTTGATTTTAACGAATAGAACTGTAAGCCTTGTGCCCAAACATTCCTAGTCTGATCTCCACCCTTTAACCTTTCTGACTTGGGTAGCCCAACCAGGGGACAAATCTCCCGTCGGCTCTCAGGGTCATCGAGATTGCAAGCACTCTGGCCGAGGCAAGGTTATGATCTGTATAGGACGCACCTGGCATCACACTGTAGAAGGAGAACTGACGACCATCAAACACTTGTGGGGAACCATCCAGAAGCTGACCCAGAGCAGACTACACTGGAGGACCTTTGTTGCTGCCCTACATGCCAGGAGATCCCCAGTCAGAAACCAATTGGAACACTTTCCGACGTCAGATTCCTGACTTATGGGGTGAACCTCAAAACCCTGACTGTAAAATTCAAGATGGATACTTTGCATTAAGAGAGTAAATGCTGCAGCAAGAATGTTTATTAGCCCTTCCTTCTAATGTCTGTGAACATGTTGCTACAGTGTTTGTGCGCACAACTCACATGTTCAAGACTCCGTTCTGCTTTTTGCAAAGAATGCATAACAGTGGTTAGAAATTGCTGGTACTGGTTTTCTGACTTCTGCATTGGAAAGTAGTTAATTCGGGTGTGACATCATTCAAAGCTCCGACTTCGGAAGCAAATGGAATGCTGCATAACGACCCCTCATATTTACAAGATGATTAACATAGGCTTGAGAAATAAAAACTTGGTCAGTCAAACGTCAATTTTAACTGTTACAAGATATTACACGGAAATAAACATGTGTAACTTATTTAGGTACCAAAGAATCGTTTTGTAATGCAGCATTAGGACAGCCAAAAATATACCTACATGAACATGACTTCTCAGATCCATTATCTGATAAACTTGTCCCAAAGCACTAGCGATAGCAAATAGCAGCCACCGGGTGGCAGTATCAATACATTACAGAATTCCACACTCCTTCCAATTTGTTTTATGCTTTCCATTTCTTTAAGTGGGTCAGCTGCACGTTGGACAGCATCTTTCTTTGATTCTATTCCTCTCTCCCTGGTCTGAAATAAGCAAAAATTAAATGGCAGCCCAATATGCTTACAAGTCACAGGGGTCAGCTTGCGTGACAGAACACTGCAGCGCTCGGCACCGCACATAACACATACGTGCCCCCAACCCCCAAGTAGCGTTCCCCTGACAAAACTTGAGTGATACTTACAGGGCCCCTGCTGGCAGAGTGTCCAATTTCTCTGAGGTTATTTAGTAACTGGTGCCTCTCTCTTCAGGGATAAATAATGGGGAAGGTAGTGAAGGCCATATCACATAACAGGGTTTTTCTTTTAAATGGAATTTTGTTGAATTTCTATGATTTCAGAAACAGTGACCACGGCAAACTGTGAATCAAAACTATTATTTATGCATTATTAAGCTTGACAGTGGAAGGTGAGCTCCATGCGGTACACAGGTCAGACTTTGAGCACTCTCATCTCACTCATTTGCTAAACCATTTAATCCTACTAGGATCACAGGGAGGCTGAAGCCAATCTCAGACAACAGTGGGTGAAGGACCCACAGATCTAGTCATTTTTATGAGTACTTTAGGTTTGCTGGGAAAAACAGTGCAGAAAAAAAATCCACAACACAGATTAGAGAAATAGGGAAAAAATGTGGAAAAAAAACCAGGAAAGTATTTCTCTACCCGTATTTGTGTTTAAAGGATTTCTGAAACCGCTGGAAGCAAATAATGGGATAAAAGCATTTCCAGGTGTAGGTAGTTATTAGGATTAAAACAATTTATACAGTGAGTCAGGTTTGCAAAGATCTGTTATCCCACAGTGTTGAGCACAAACATTAAACTTGAGCAAACACATTAAATAACAGATTTTAAAAGTGGTCTGAGTGTATTTTATTTATTTATTTTTTCAAAAACAGCTCTGATGCACTAGTGGCCCTGTGATAGCTGTTCAGGGTGTACACTGCCTTCGTCCACGGTCCACTAAAAGCGGTTCAGCAAATGAGTGAGAGTGATACACTAGTTAATCCGTAGTTTTACCTGTATGCGTGGATAAAGTAGAGTTGAGTTATTAGGATGCGGTGAGTGACAAGTGAGGTGCTCCTAGCCAGCTCTGTTTGCCTAGGTAACCTTCTTGCTTGTTTTCCGTTTCTAAATGTTTGAGTGCAACCATGAGCAGTATCTAGTTACTTCCCTTGAGTAGGTCAATGACCAATATCTAGCTAGTTCTGTAATAAATATCGTATATTATCACTACCTTAAATTATTCTGATATTATCATATACCATCATTAGTTTAGATTGTAATGTCATAATAAACAGCTTACTATTATCATTATTGTTATTGTTATTGTGCAGCAAGTATAGAACCGAGACTCTTGTGCATCATGAACCGGGAAGAGTTTAACATGTATAAATCTCCTCATGGGAAATGCACAAGCACTGTGTTTCTATTTATTATCCTTGTAAAATTTCTGCATGCAGTTGTAAATCACACAGCAGTAATAAGCTGCCCTTCCATGTTGAAGTAAGCAGAATCATTACACTCGTGTTCATTGTTTCCCTACAGAAGATGTTTTGATTGCATCGGTCAATCAATTGTACCTTTACACTTTGATTGGAAATTGCTCAAATCACATTGCGTGAAAGTTCAGGTCAGTTGAACTCCATACAAGGCTCACTTTGCATCTCTTAATATAATTTACCTCTCATCGCTCATTTCACTGGCTTTCAATGACTTTACATAGTCATTTGTCACTCATCACTTCCGGTGTGGACACCCCTTAAGTGTGTGAGATAACCGTGTTGGCATACCGATCCGAGAGCTTCTTTGCGAAGCCGAAGTCGGTGAGGCGGATGTGGCCTTCTCTGTCCAGCAGAATGTTCTCAGGCTTCAGGTCCCGGTAGACGATCTCTTTGGAGTGCAGGTACTCGATAGCACACACTATCTCTGCAGAGTAGAAGAGTCCGGTGCTGTTGCTGAAACGGCCGCGGTTGCGCAGGTAGCTGAACAGCTCACCGCCTGGCACGTAGTCCATTAGCATGTATAGGAAGCGCTCGTCATGGTGCGTCCAAAACCTACAGACAGAAACGTGGCTTGTAATAAACAGAATGCAGAACACACACACATCAATAGACACACTTGTAGTTTGTTCTCAGACCACTGCTTAAGAACACTATTAGAACAGAAGTCAACCTAGGGCACTAGGAAGGGTGTATAGTGCCATTACTCTTTACCTTTAATTACTGAATAGGAAGTCATTTGGCATTCAGCCCTAATGAAAATTTTATTTGGTGTGTTTGAAAACCAAATCGTACTCACAGCCTGATGAGGAAGGGATGGTTCACCTCCGTCAGGACCTCCTTCTCATTATGAACGTGCTGCTCCTGTTTTAATCGGATAACGTCTGGGATCTTCATGGCTTTCAGGGCAAAGAATCCCCTCGTCTTCTTGTCCTTGACCAGAAAAACCCTGCCAAATGTCCCTGTGCCTGTCCAAGAGACATGAAGTAGAGGAGATGACGGCTGCCATTAGAAGATTAGTTTTTTAAACCCATGCACCTTGCTAAGGTGTCAGATCATTACCAGAGTCAACACTTTTTCCCTCATCTCATGTAGGAAGAAAATGACGCTACAGAGAAAAAAAGCTCAACCGTTCACTTAACTGTTTCACAGGGAATCTCACGAACAATAGCAAGGGTAGTATCAGGACTCGACAGCTCACGCAGATCAACATGCTGTAAATGCCATTAGCCTGCGCTTTAAAACGTGTCAGACAGGAAGTCGTCTCAGAGCCGCTGGCTTGGTTTAAATCTCAAACAACTGAATAACAATTTGGTCTTGATGTCTGCTCTGACAAAAACAATATTCTTTCTTTACTTTAAATGTAACACACTCGTCAGGTAGATAAAGAAATGACACTAACATGAAAGAACAATAAACAAGCTAGTGATGCTAGTTAACATAGGGATTTCATACTTCAAGTTAGCTACCTCATTAAAATGTCTTCAAATGACAGAAATATGGAAGTACAGAGTGAGTCCGTAAAGTGACGTGAGGAATGATATATAGATTTAGGCACTGCCTAAAGACGGAGCTCACCACAGATATCTCTATTGAAAGGTGTCTTAGACTGGTGTTAGGAGAGTAGCACAGCTCCTTCAAAGGCCGAATCAACTTCAGGCCTGAAGGAAATATATAAATAATTCTTCCCTGCGTTTCCTGACTACGGTCTGGGACGAAAGAAGAAAAGGTTAACACTGAGTTTTCTCTTCACTGCATTTCACTCGTTGATTTCTGAGTTCATTTGCATCACCTGTCCTGTTTCCTTAATTATCCGTTTAACAAGTTCATGTTCTGTGCTCTCGTTAATGCTTGGTTTGTCTGCCGGCCAGAGTTAGATTGTGTTTTTATTCTGTGCGAGTCTGAGTCGTGGTGTCTGTCTATATATGGTCTATTTTTGGGATTCAGTTTCGTTATTAAGAATAAATCTGTTTTTATTGGTAACACAGCAGCCTTACAGGGTTTCCTCTGGTTGCACAAGACACAAAACCATTCAAGTCATGTTCCCTGCCAATGGGGCTCCACTTCGAAGCTCCGGTAAAACAGATTGAGGCATGTGCTTCTAGGACAGCTAATTAATGACCAGGCGTTATGTGAAATGGATTTATCACTCTGACATTGATTAGAATTCAACACTGACTGTATAGATATGAATGAGGTGCTTTGGTTTGACAGAGATGAAACCTTTATCTCTTCACCATATGGTGAAGTTAAAAAAAAGCTTAAATAAGTGTTAATGTAAATGAACTGACAGGACGCGATGCTCAAGCTACAGTCAGAAACCTTTCATTTAAGTGTATCCATGCATTTTTATTTTACAGTATAAACATGTTTTAAAGAAGCTGTGTCGTACTCCTAACAAATTTGTTGTATGAGCCCAATTCATGTCTATTATCTTTTGTAAACCAAATTTCCATCTATATAAATGATTATGTCTTCTTTAATATCCCCGCTGATGGAATTTAGGCTGTGTTCTTCTAACAACCATGACACTGTCCCTTTAATAAGTAATTTCTGGGAAAACTTTAAATGTGTAGATATCAGTATATTGAAAAGGAAAAGTTCAAATTCAGCACTATAGGTAAAAAGACAGTTAAGATAAGAAAAGGGACTCTGGCAATAGGCTGCTTTGTTGTTGACACTCATCGGAAGTTTGCTTGGAAAGAAAACCCCAATAAAAAAGTGTAATGAAAGTATTTATGGTGAGAATGTATATTTTTGGTTTGGGTTTTTGGGTTTGGGCAGAAATGATCTTGTCTAAATTAAAATTTGCTGAGCGCCTCGTTGGTTATCACGTCATATACACCTTGCTTTTGTGGAATAACTGTTAATTGTAAAATGACTGTTAAACTGTTGCTGGTTTTCTTTTACATACTTTCTATAAGCAGTAGACTATGTGTATAAGAGCCTGTGAAACAGAGAGAGCGAGAGCAAGAGTGCGAGTGTTTAGTTTGAGAAATGAGTGTATGGAGAGTAGTGCAGAGCTGTGGGCCTTGCTGAGTAATAGATCTAATACTACACGGACGATCAAGGGCAACAGTGTGGTTGACCTGGACTTTCTAAAATATTACATACACTAAATAAAGCTCAAAGGAGCTACTAATAAATGCTCTTTCTTTTTTTTCCACTAAATGTACTAGTTAACCTTTAACTAAGGCAAACAATGCATTAATGCATTGCTATTAACGAATGATGGGAAGTAATTATACAATTCAGTTGATACAGTGAGAATAAATATTGCGTCATGTTCACCTTCTTGAAGCAGTTGCTGAATACAGTTGTATTTTCAGGCTCGGAATTGCTGCACAATCTGGAGCTATAACACTATAAAAGGGTCTGGTTCGGCCAGAGAAACAGGTTTGATTCCTGAACCAAACGGCTGCTCAGTGTCTGGGAAACTGGTGATGTTTAAGCCTTGGGCAAGATAACATTTACACAGCATAACAATAACTAGAAATATTTTTATCAGTCAGTCAGTCATCTTCTTCGCTTGAGCCGAGGTCGGGTCGCAGGGGCAGCAGCCTAAGCCTTGAGGTCCCGACGTCCCTCTCCCCAGCCACTTCCTCCAACTCTTCCGGGGGGGGGACACCAAGGTGTTCCCAGACCAGCTGAGAGACGTATATCCGGGACATCCTCCCGGATGACCAAGCTTCTCACCCTGTCTCTGAGGGAGAGCCCTGACACCCTGTGAAGGAAGCTCATTTCAGCCACTTGTATCCGCGATCTTGTTCTTTCGGTCACTACCCAAAGCTCGTGACCATAGGTGAGGGTAGAAACATAAATCACCTGGTAAATTGAGAGCTTTGCCTTCTGGCTCAGCTTCCTCTTCACCACGACGGACCGGCACAAGCTCCGCTATACAGCAGAGGCTGCACCGATCCGCCTGTCGATCTCCCGTTCCACCCTTCCCTCACTCCTGAACAAGACCGAGATACTGGAACTCCTCCACTTGGGGCAGGACCTCGTTCCAGAGGGTGCATTCCAACACTTTCTGGCAGAATTAGTTTTATGACCGCCATTATGTTGACATAAAATATAACAACTAGATGGACACTCAAGGTACCTCCACCACACAGTATGGATAATGTAGCAAATAGGCCCTATATGGATACTATTAATGACCCATGTGCTCAACTATGTTCTATAGTACATGGACATGACCAAATAAGTGAAAAAACTCATTGTTGAAGAATTTACGAGCTTGATGGGGAATTGACCTTTCAAGGTCACTCAACGTCAAAGGTAATTGGTTTATCTGAAAGTCCGCATGTCTATTGGCACTTGTTTTTAAATTGTAAGGACTTCAAACCAAGAATTTGTGCCCTTGCTCTGACCTTAATATCCTAAAATTAAATCATATCTAAAATTCAGGTAGGGTAGTGTCCCCACCAAGTTTAGTAAAGAATTCTTGCACGTATGTGGTAGGGATTTTGATTAAACTGACAAGCAAAGAAAAAACAGATGGATGGATAGATGGATAACCCCCAGTGATTACAAAACTCATAACTCTGACAAAACTATTTTGTGACGAGGTAAAAAAAGAAAAAAAGCTAAATTAAGTAATCATGTACATGAATCACTGAGAAGATAATATATCATTCCGACTGGCAGCTGAAATTAATTATATTCAAGCTGTGATTCATCATTAATTCAGGAAGAGGGTTGCCAGGGAGTGCCATTACAAGACAATATTTAACAATGAGGTGGTGTGATGAAGCCTGACGGGAATCAGTGTTACTTTAGGAATCATTCTCCTTAAAAACACCACACCCATATTTACTTCTTTTATACCAGAACGATGCAGCTATGACATGTTACACTGTTTATCTATTTATAATTACAGTTTGAAATGTTGAAGTAGTGTGTTTGTTTTCACTTTTGTTTTCCCTCACCAGCCTCTTATTCTCACTCTTCAAGTCAACAACATTGAGACGCCTTCCAAAACACCTCACATCTCCTCACTTAATATCCATCCTTTTAACAATACAAGGGTATCTTTTTTGCCTTCATTTTATTACTCAACATAAAGGAACACAGAGTTTCAGGAACATCACATGACACATCATCATACATGAAGCTGTAACTGAAACGGAATGCTGTCACCTCACACAACAAGTCTTTCAAAAGTTACATACTACATTCTACACAAAGAAAAACAAGTAACTGTCAATAAGGCGGTAGGACTGCATGAACGAACAAGTGGAGAATGACCAACCAAATCAACAATCAGCACCTAAGAACTGAGAGCACCTTCCACATGAAGAAAAGACGAAAATATCCTGGAAATCATTTTTAATCTTATTAAACACTGTAGGGAGTCTGACAAATATTAAATGTGGATTGCCAACAATTTTAAAAGCTGTGATTTGGGGTGTTTTGGTGTCAAAACATACTTTAGTGGTCTTTACAAGTCAGAAGTCTGAACTGTAATGAATTACATTTAGCCTAGTGGTTACATTTAAAATGTCACTCAATTTCATGAAAAGGTGCCAATAATTCTAGAGTTGACTGTAAAGTGCATTTTACTTAATTGCCAGTTTATGCCTACCTAAATCCCAGATGTACAAATGCTTAATGTGCCAAAAATGAAAAATAATTATATATAGAAATAAAAGAAATAGAAAAAAGTAGTAACCAACAATCTGTCTACTACTAATCACATTTTATCAATCTCCCATAAGCACTCCTGATCAGTTAGGGTTGTACAGAGAACTTTAATGTAGTAAAAAGATTGCATCATGATCTTGGTTAAAACAACCAGATTCGAGCCCATTGATTCTCATACAATCCCTTGGACATTTCTGAATATTTCCAACATTCCCCAGATTAAGACCTGACTCACACGTAAGCAATCTTGTCCGAAAGTGCAAGCACTTTTATTTTTGAAGGAAATTGAATAATATACAATGCTATACAGATCATTCCACCACAAATACTGGCCATGAGAAAGCCCTGTGTTGAATGCAAATACAAAATGGCATGCTTGATTATCAGCAGAAATTCTGACACACAACATTTTTCACATGCATCCGAAAGAGAAAATCCTTCAACAGGCAGCTATTCGGCTCTGGAAATAAATAGCATGTTTCTAAATCCTAAGCAGCAGCACATGAGATTGTGAGTGAGTTCATTCAGGTCATGAGGGTGAGTGAATGAATGTCACTTACTGAGCATGCTCAGAATTTCTTAAACAGCATATTACATTTTGCTTCCTCAGGGGTGAGGACATGGTGAAGGTTTTCACAACAGAGATGGCACATACATACACACACAAACACCTAATTTATATACAAAAAATTTATTTAATTGTATTATTTTATTTAAAGGTTGATATGCTCTCTATTTTAGTAGTTAGTTGTAAAGACATTGCTGCCAGGCAACTGAAAACTATAGATGCTAGCAAGATCCTGTCCTAATATACAACAATGAAAAGGCAGAAATGTTCTGAAAACCAAATAAACACATGAAGAATATCAATGTTTCCCTCAGATAAGCTGGAAAAATACTAAAAACAGCCCAAATTAAAGAGTAATTACACTATTACGCTACTGCATACTGAAAAACGCAACCACTCAATATGTTTACCTGCGGCTGGTTCGGGTTCATCAGGCACCAGTCATAAGTGTGCGTTCTCCAACACCGGGCACGTGCTCATGAGTTCCATCCAAACTCTACCTAATGTGTTTTGGATTTTTTTTTTTCTTCTTTCTGCCAATTACTGTACTCCTGCTTGCTACATTACAAACTTTTCATTGATGTATTCATGAGGGTAAAAACATTACAGCAACCAGTTAATTTCTAAAAGAAAAGCTGATATTTCTGCTAAATCGCAAAACTGGTAGACACTATGAATGGTTATATCGCAATATGATAACTTATCAATACATCACCCAGCCCTATATGGGTGCTAATTTAACTTCTATGGGAAAAGTTAACGTTGAGTCCCAACATGTAAAATATCATTCGGCTGAGATGTGATAAATGTTTTTTCCATTAAAATATAATGAAATGCAAACTTTTTGTCCCTTAACTGTATGATAAAGATAAATCCCATTTTATACGGTTATAAACGCTGGAACATGACTTCAAGCAACTCAAATTTAATAAAATATTCATTATGCTGAATCATAGTCATGCCATTACTTCAATGGAGCCTTCACCTTAATTTATTCTGCTGGGTCGGTTGATTTTCCACTCAATAAATGATATGCAAACACCAACACTGCTAGAAACAGACGCTCTCAGAAAAGTGCATGCAAATGTGACACGATACTTTTCCTGGTTGGTCTGGTCAATTCCAAGAAACATGGGTCATTCTCAAAACAAAACACACCCGTTAGTACCGCAGTGACCAAAACCGCCTGACAGATTCTTTCTTCCTGTTTTTTTTCCCTTCTTCCTAAACAGTGCGGTCTTCATCATGTGTGTACAAGCAGCAGATGTTTCCAGTACCACCCAGCTCCAACCTAACAACTATTTCCATATTTATGCAGTGATACAGAAAAGTTTTCTTTCGAACATCCTGGAGAAAGTTACTTCAGCTTTCCTAAACTCGAGGTCATAAAAGAGTGATGCATGGCTTCTCTGCCGCGCCTACTCTCTGCCGTGATTCATGTCGAGCCAAAACATGAGGGAGCTGTAGATACTGCGATTCATGAAAATGAGCCCTTTCACAATCATGGTAATGTTAAAATCTGTAATAAGCGCGTCGAGATGAGAGCATAACTGATTCGTCACAGGCTGTAAATTCGTGGCGTCTGAGCACGGAGTCAGCAAATTAGATTTTTTATGCTAGGCCTAGTGCTGCATGCTTGTCATTCTGCTGCGGTTCAGCTGGAGGTCTTTTTCCCATGTGGGGCAAGTTATAGATATTCCCCCCCCAACAGTGGAATTCCCTATGTGCACTCATTAGCATTTAATTACTTAGCATTGTTTATACAAATAAATATAGCTAAATAAAATCCAAGCGGATGAACGAGCAGCTTCAAGTTAAATTTATTGTTCAAGGGCTCGACTCTCCGCAATTACAGGAATTCTGATTCCCAACGTCCAGAGCTTGGACCTGTACATTGGACAAGAGGTTTATTTCTAACACGCCAGCAGCTTTTAATTAGAGATTTGTTAATGAAATTGGCAACCAGTTCATACTTCAGAACTTATTTTACACTGCAGGATTAGCAAAACAACACTAAACATACACAGAACCAAAACCCATGATTTATGGTGATAGACTTAAGTAATAAATCACGATTGTCAGCATGCAGTTTAAGAAATCCCTAACTTCACTCTTAAAATTAACATAGTGAATAAAAAAAAAACCAAAAACATAATAACAGACACTATACACAATAATTTCTAAAGGCCTAATGCCCAAAATATTATACTTCATGATGTGGGCATCATTATAGGATTTTTATTTTATTTATATTTTCCCCAATTTTTTTTCTCCCTTTATTTTAGTCATACCCAATTGTACTCCCTATCACATACAACCACCCCCTCTGTGACATGTTATGCTGCCACCCGCGTCTTTACGAATGGCTGTGCATGTGCATTTGGAGGCGGCCAAACACATTTTTGTACAAATGCGCTCACAGATGCCCATGGATTGGCTGGTGATCATTGTGAGTGACAGGGGAGCATATACCACCCCCCACCCCCCTTCCCCCAAGAGCTCGGCCAATTAGCTCCCATGGACTCCCGGTCATGGATGGCTACAGCGGTATAGTATTTAAAAGGTTAAAAACATAGCTATTATACAGCCAAATGTTTGAGTCATTTTTTTTAATTCATATTTGACTGATGGCAAGTGATTCATTTATAAATATGTTATAAATACTTGAAGAACCAGGATTATATGTGAGGATTTTTAAATGAAATATCCCTTAATAATTACAGGTGCACTCAAGAATGCAGGCACCTCTGCCACACAGCATGAATAATGTAGCAAATAGGCCCAATATGAGTACTATTCAATATCCATGCGCTCATCTTACGATATGTACCTTAGTACGTGGACATGACCAAATTAGCAAAACAACAACAACACTCCTCTTTCATTTGAAAAATCTACAGAATGGCTGAGATTTGACCTTTTTAGGTTACTCAAGGTCAAAGATGTCTTTGTAACATGTTTTGAAGCACCCCATCCCCTAAAATCTTTGCAACCTTCACATTCCAAAGTCAAACTCTATACAGTCATTGACAAAACTCTTGTCGCACATGTGGACATTCATGTATAAAAGCCCGTATCTCACCAAACTATTAACCGATTTTAATCAACTATGACTTAAAATAACCGTCTAATGGAACTGAATGATATGTGCAAGCAGCAGTATTGGAAAGAAATTTCTTCTAATATTTACAGTTTAAATATAAACATTCTCGTTTTTGCCTGGATAAAGGTCTTGTCGCAAAGACTTAATTTTACTTTCAAGACTATATTTATTACAGAAAAATGATCAAATGGCCTTGTTTATAACTAAATATATAATATTGTAGCAAA
>JBCNYH010000009.1:8722856-8740860 GCA_039654325.1 Tandanus tandanus
TATATTACAAAAAACCAACAAACAACTTTTTGAGGCAGTTTCTACCAGAAACGTCATTTTACATTGGTATCTCAATGGCCTCATGATATTTTATACAAATTTTTCAATGCATCAAGGTGTCTCGGATTTTGCTTTTGTGAGCTGATTTTTTAATGTTGAATGTCTTTCACCTCCAAAGTTCCAAACTCTCCAACTTCTTGTGTTTTTTATACCTTAAATGTATGACATCTTTAGATGTCACAGACTCACACATCAAAACTCCAATCAATCACTCAATCCAAATAGCATTACTTTTAAGCCATGTTTTGAATTTTGGCCAAAATAATCTCAAAGGAGGGTAGTATTGAAATTGACATTTTAATTTTTAAATGAATGTAAGTGCTTTGAACTTTGAAGCATGTAAGTAAAATACGATGTTTTAAATTTATAAGTTATTTTCAATAATACTTTTTGATAGAGAATAGATGTGTGTGGCGTTATGACTTCATTAATTGTGATTTTGAAGATATTCTTCGAAAGAAATGTTTTTTCCACCAATAACTTGAAATTGGTTACAATTAGACATATAGTTACAATTCAAGTTGAATATAAACACGTGGTTTCCATTTTTTTAAGCCCAATTGTAAGATTGTAGGTATAACCATTCTCGAGATATTGACTTTCAGCATAATTCTGCTGTCGAAGCTGTTTGTCATTTCTTCAAAGGTTTTTAAGCCCATATGACCTATACTATATACCATTCTAATTGTTGTTCAAGTATATTTTTACTTTTTGTGCACACAAGATCAATCTGATGACATTTTGAAAATAACACACCCCTACTAATGCTTAAACTATCACACATGAGACATAAATCAAGCCGTGGGACATGACAACCAACTTCCTGGTTTTCTTGGATTCAGATCCCCCCCACCTTAAGAATAAGACAATATTTAGACTATCTAATTTTTTAATACTACTTCATCATTCATGGGTAAACTTTGTGCTGTAAAGTGATGGGAGAAGATATGTTTGTGAACTGTAGCCTGAAACTTGAACACAAGTCAATTCCGTTTTATTTGTAATTAAAACCTTTATATGTAAAATTTACCCTTTTTTTGGTGGAAGTTATTTCAAGAGAGTTTTTTTCCAAGGATACAACATATTTACGCAAAATATTTGGTCAATATTTTCATGCCAAAGGCAACTGGTAAGAGTAAGCCTATTGATTTCTTTTCTTTTGGTTTCTTTATTGACATCATATTGGTTGACAATCCATAGCTAGATGCAGTAATTCTAATCAAAAGAATAAAAAATTAATGAGGGATGTACATCTCTTTGTCTTCGCAATTAGAGCCCTGAGACCTCATCGTAAAGACCCAGACTAAGTTTAAAAGAGACACGTGGCTTGTTTTTACTTAAAGCTCCTAGAAAACTGCTCCGTGATTCTGTGAAAAGCAATCAAAATCACCGTGTAGAAACTAAAAAGAGCTTTCACACCTATAATACAATCTTTAAGTTCAACAAAGACATCAGACAAACCTCTAGCTAATCAGCAAGGCTTTAAAACAGGCCTTGTGTTCATGTTGTTTATATAATCTACAGACAGGAAGTTCCTGTAATACCCGAAGAAGAGCACAACAATTCAGAGAAGGTTGCCATCTGGTGGCATGGCAGTGAATTGTCCCTGCTATAAATTATGCTAACTGCAATAATATTATTTTGTTTGAGCTAGCATAGTCCAGGAGAGAAAAAAATGTCATCAGATGCATTCATTCATTCGTTTTCTGAACCGCTTAACCCTAATTAGGGTCACGGGAGGCTGGCGCCCATCTCAGCCAACTCTGGGCGAGGGCAGAGTACACCCTGGACAGCTCGCCAGACCATCGCAGGGCAGAAACACGCTGATGGCAACTCAGTGTCCTACTCTTTACGAATGACAGCAATGTTTCTTTTACATGCCTCTCACCACAGACCGTTAGCTGCACTGGGGGAGACAGCAGTGACAACTTGGTGATAATGGGGCTTGAGCCCTCAACCTCTGGATCAGTAAGCCAGCACCCTACCACCGGGCCACCACTGCCCCTCATCAGATGCATTAATTCATTCATTCGTTTGCTGAACTTTTTATCCTACTAGGGTTGCGGTGAAACTGGAGCCTATCACAGCCAACTCTGGGCAAAGACGGCTTACACCCTGAACAGTTTGCTAATCCATCACAGGGCCAACACACACAGAACTATTCATACTTACACTCACTCCTAGGGGCAATCTGGAGCAGCCAGTTAGCCTAATGTGCATGTCTTTGGACTGTGGGAGGAAACCAAAGTACCCGGAGGAAACCGACACAGGCACAGTGAGTACACGCAAACTCCACACAGAAACACCCTCACCAAGCCCCGGACTTGAACCCAGGACGTACTTGCTGTGAAATGGATGTGCTAATCACAACACCACTATGACAGCGTCATCGAATGCAGGAATTTTGAATTACTTTCAGCATTTTTAAATGAGGAAAACATTAGAAAACAATTCATTAGTAAGATGCTGTTAAAGCTAGTGTAGGTAATGTTGAACAAACCAATAATAATTTAAAAAAAAAATTCCTAATTGAAAATTCTAACCTTCTTCCTTTAGGCTTCCCTCCAAAGCCACTGCTCCAAAAGCCATGAACGCACACCGCCTCATTAATTCTAGAGGAAGCGTCCATGAGAAAGAGCACTGGGGAATGGGGAGCATAGCACATTGTATCATCATATTCAACTACTTCATGTTTGATTCTCATGTAAGGGAACAATGAACATTATGGCTGTTGTAAGTACTTACTAGCTTGCTAACTTTAGCATCATGTCTGCAATGTGTCTGTCACACCTTGGGAAAGATTCCAGAGTGTGTGCAGGTAGGTAGGTAGACAGATGTGTAGGCCTTCCAGTCATTTTATTCACATCCATAGAAATGTTTGGATGAAATATTCACAGCCAGACAAGAAATCTAACAAAATACACCTAATATAAAGGTCTACCCTAGCTTTAAATACAAACAATGGATAATTTCACCCCATTATTCTAAAGTACACTCCCTTTTTGAGTTGTTGTACTGTTCATTATAGTACTTTCTTATATGTGGAGTTTAATATAAACTTCTCCAAAGTTATTGATTAGGATCGACAGTACACCCTGACTTATGCTCGAAATTGCATTTATGTAATGCAATAGGGTTCTGAGGCAAACATGGTCATCATACTTGTACAGACAGTAAAGGACATTTTACTCATATGTAAGGGGAAAAAGCATGTAAAAATTGTCGAGAGACCTTTTTCTGGGCCAAGTGACTGGACTTCTTCTCTATTTACTGAGCGAGAGGCTACAAAGACATCAAGGTCTTTATAAAAAATCAAAAACCCCAATAATTCCCTGCTTCTACACCTGGTACATCAGAGCTGGCAGCAAGTAAAAAATGATAGGATGGATGCAGTGCAGCGCATCCAGGGGAATTTGGTTTCAAATCCTTCGGAAATTGCTTGTGGTTCTGACAGGAAGTCAATGACGGTGTGGTTGTGATTGATAGCATTAGACAACAGTCGGCTGCATTCAAGTTATGCCATGCCAACTCCATATTTAAATACCTGCTATAAACAACCACTTACTGACCTAGACACATATTTAAAAATCAAAGAATTTAGCTTTGGCTAAGAATTTTTTGGCTATGGATAATTTCTCACCATCATCTTCATTCATGCATGCGCACTTGACTGAGGATGATATCTTAAATTAGTATGTACTACACAGGAGCGGCGTGATCTGCTTGGTCCACTATCTATGGGTTAATAAACATTATTACTCATTCAACAGAGTTCCCTCGTTCCTGATTGCTGGAAAGCCATTAAATAATTCTTAGTGTTGCATCATTGCCATGATAACTGATTTATTGCACTGTCGCCACTCGCCCCTCGGCCTCGGCAGATAACAACCCCTCGACCGAATACTTCTCTATATCATACTTTGCCTCATTCAAAAATTGCTTATTATTCCTCCTGGATAATACTTGAATCAAAATGACAGATGATTTGTCATGGAAACAGGCGGCATCATTGTTGTGCTGTAAAAATAGAAAAATCATTCACTCACTCACTCATTTGCTAAGCATAATCCTATTATGGTCATGGGGAGACTGGAGGCTTGACTCTGGGCGAAGGTGGGTACACCCCGAACAGCTCGCTAGTCCATCACAGGGCCAACACACAAACGGACAGTCAAACTCAGGGGCAATTTGTTAAAATTTGTCAAAACCGGTTAGCCTAATGGGCATGTCTTTGGACTGCAGGAGGAAACCTGGAGTACCTGGAGGAAACCCACACAAGCACAGAGAGAACATGGAAACTCCACACAGAAACACCTGAGCCTGTGACTCAAACCCAGCTAGCTGTGAGACGGACATGCAAACCACTACACCAGCTTGCTACCAGAAAAATGAAAAAAAAAAAACAAACAAAAAAAAAAAAAACAGTGAAAATCTTGTTTTAGTTTGCTTTTCTTGTGTTCCAGTATAGTATATTTTAAAGGGGCCAAGTCACTCACCAGGCATATTAAATAAATATGAAATACAGTGTTATCTCATGGAAATAAAATGGAATTGAAATCATTTGCTTACTCCTGTACGCCGGTGTCAATGATACCTGCCCCCGGTACAACAATATTAGTAAACATTGTTATCTTGAGGCGATCGAGAGCGTGGAACACTTGATCTCGGTCTTTTCCACTTTAAACAAATCAATGTTGCATTGCCAAGTTATCACCTGTGCAAGATCGTTCCTCTGGTTACATGATTATACGATTATATGTCTTGTTACTGTTATTGTAAACGTACACAAAGCCAAACAAGATGTAAAACAAGTCAGTAAGAGATACTAAGCCTGTGAGCTGGTGTGGTTTCACTGGGAAACCTTTGTATTCATGGAAGCAACACACACAGGCTGCTAACTAGTAAATGGGTACCTTTAAAACATTAAATGAGTTTTTAAAAATGTCGTTACAGAGCATGGTTTTCATAAGTTTCTGTTTAACATATAATAAAACCCTTTAAAAGAGTTAAAAAACAAGCCATTACAGGCATTTATGCACTGCTTGCAGCACTCGTGTGGCTCACTTACGCCTGTTATGCTTAAAACATGTAAAAGTAAGCGATAAAATCCTGTTTTAGTTTGCTTTTTATGCTTAAACAATTATTTGGCTCACTGTATTTCGCTGAATGATATAGTTCGGTGAAATCCGCCTCGTCTTCAGCAAATAACTGTTACTGACAAGATCCCATTTTAAAGTCACATGTTTGAGCTGAAGACGACTGACAGCGGCACCAACGTTGAAGCCACTTGAAAAAATGATATCACCCTCTCTTACTGTTAGAGAAGCGTGTGTATGTGTGTATAAAGATGGATTTGTGTTCCAGATCAATCTGAAGTAGGCAGACCCCTGCACTGATCAGTCTCAGTTTGGCAAGGCTGTAAAATTTTCTTTGAAAAAGGACCTGTTACATGCCTGCCAAGTCAAACAAATTCAACCCTCTTCCAGATTAATAAACTCCAAACATTTTTCATAGTGTGCAGAAAGACATACGGCTAAAAATGCAGTGATAAACTATGTTTCCTGATTATGATCTGCTATTGCACAGCAAGAGCCACCTTCAGGAGTACATATGAGCATATTTTTTAAAAATTGGTCTGCCTGACACGGAAACAAGGGCTACACCTTCCATTTTGGGGCATAACTGTATACTATAAAGCCTTATATTACTGTCCACACAAAGCAAAATCTTTGTTGTTACTTGATTGTTAAGCTGAACAATTATACTAGCTGATCACCAGTGTACTATGTACTGTGGCTCCAGAACAGTGTGCCTGTCCACATCACACAGGTGTTAGTGGCAGATGCAGCCAAATGTGGCTTTAAGCTGTTGACCCATGCACCTTAGTTACATGACCTGCACCGTCTGACTTTCATTCATTTTCTGAACTGCTTAATCCTAACTAGGGTCAGGCTGGCGCCCATCTCAGCCGACTCTGGACAGACAGCTCGCCAGGCCATCGCAGGGCATAAACACACTGACGTCAATGCAGCCTTGACGAAAACCAGCAATGGTTGTTTTATATTCAGCAATGGTTCTTTTACCATAGACAGTGAGAGACATGGCTGGCCTTTGATAACCCAGTTAGCTGCACTGGGGGGGACAGCAGTGACAACCCGTTGATAGTGGGGCTTGAACCCCCGAACTTGGGTTCAGTAATCCAGTACCCTACCACTGCCCCACCATCTGGCTTCTGTTTCCCAAATTTTCAGATAGATGAGGAAGTTGTCCATGCTGTTGATGAGTATCTGGAGGCTCAAATTACCTTTTTCCTCAAGGTCATAGAACTTTTGAACATTGATAGACCAAGTACATTAAAAGTAAAAGCAACTATGTTGAAACAAAATTACGGTCCACCAACCTATTGGTGGGCTCATTTGAATAGAGGAGAGATAAGTCATTGTATAGTACCCCAGAAAAATCTTGCGAGATTGCAAGCTTATTGTAAGATGCATTCTTTCACGCACATTTTCCGTGGGGTCAGCAAACCAGTAGCACGCATTTTCTCCAACCACCCCAGCCTCCGCCATTCTGGGGTTATAGGTGCCTATTGTAGCACACCCCCATACCACGTGCATCATTTTAAGTAGTGTAAACACTAAGGTATAGCCCAAATGGCACACCTTCTGCCGACAGGGTATTTTAGTAACTAGTAGGTCGAGGTCACCCTTCGCCCTGGGTTGCCTAATTATTAAAAAAAAGTTTTTAATTCTTTTTTGCTAGCATTATTTTATCTTGTGTTATTTTATCTTGCCATGTTGTGCATTATGCCATGTATTATTCAAAGGTATTAGGTGCTAAAATACAAGTTCCATATTTCTTAAAAATTCAGTTTTTTGTAGCCATATTGTACTTTAGTTAGTTAGTTAGTTAATCCTCTTCGTTCCCTGCGGAGCATAGGGCTTTCACCACAGTGCGCCATTTGGTTCGGTTCATGGCCTGAGCTTTGGGTTCTCCGTACATCATCCTCGTTTTGCGGAGCTCAATGTCCAGTGTTCTATGCCAGGTGTGTGTTGGCCTTCCTCTTCGCCTGGTACCTTGGGGATTCCAATCCAGTGCTTGTCTGGCTATGTCGGGCTGTGGTCTACGCAGTGTATGGCCGATCCATCTCCATTTCTTCTGTAGGATGGAGTCAGTGACTGGCTGCTGTTCAGTCCTTGTCCATAGCTCTTGGTTGGAGATCCTGTCTGGCCATCTTATCTGCAGGATCTGTCTCAAGCATGTATTTATGAAAACTTGCAGGCGTTGGTCCAAACGTTTTATTGTACTTTAGTAAACTTACTTTTATCTTACCATTATGTTATGCTAGTCTGTAGCGCCAAGTCAGTTGTTGTCAATTATTGAAATAAGCTAACCAAATTTGTTGAGTTATTGTCAAGGTGTATTATCTTATTTGTTATATCCGCTTAGTCTAATTGCTTTTGTAATTATTAAAATAAAAATTGGCAATAAATATCCTGGGTGCAATGCCATAGTTGCAGTGTTGTGTTTTCTGTCCTATATTTAATTAATGCAAAAACAATCTTCCTCCTGCGACATTGTCTGGGTGAGGCTGAAAACTTTTTGATGTACCCTTGCAAGTTCTAGAGAGCATTTAACAAGATATTCACAAAACTAGTACGAAGGTATGAGTCATCAAAAAAGAAATAATGAATAGTTTCTTCAACAAGGGACAGACTATAAAATTGAAACTAGAATATTTCTCTCAAGGTTGTTTCTGCCTTTGAAAGTTTCCATTTCAAATTCTAATTTTAACCAATTCAAATGTTAATTAGCCAAACCAGGCATGCTAGTTTAGCAATTTAGCAAATACTCTAGTGTATTTAATGGTGATCGCTGCCTTGATAATGTAGCAAGATTCGAAAGTGGCTAAGAACTAGTTTGTGAACTAACTTTTGTTTCCTTCCTTCAAGAGTACTGTCAGCAAACAATAACCCTTCTAAGCTGAACTTTCAACATGTGAAAATCCAATGAGCCTTGAATTCAGGAGCAGTCCTAAAAACTTTCGGCATGTTAAAGATAATTTCCTTAAGGGATAGGGGAAATCATTCAGTCAGCACCTGGCAGAGTCCTCTGGGACCAAAGCCAGCTTTAACAGTCAAATGAATTTTTAAGGCTGTAGAGCGCATGGTACAGATGAAAAACTAAAATCTATTATAGAAGCAAAGCTGAAGAGATTGTAATAAGAATGCTTGTAAGACTGTAAAGCAGGGCACATTAACCAAAGGCAGAAACTATTCTAGAAATGCAAGTCCGAATCAGATTACTTTTATTAAAACCTGCAGAAAACGGCACACTACATTACACTACATGCTAGTGATAGAACAGAAATATTATATAATCATTCAACTGTAAAGTAATGCTAATGTGTCAGACTTGATGATCAGATCTTTCAGTGATGTAAGGAGTGTGCAAAAATGGCATACAGCAATAATGATTGGATATGTAATAACAGCAATAATGATTGGATATGTAATGAAAGCAATAATGATTGGATATGATGTTTCCTAAACTCAGCACAAGGATTTTGAATAGCAATACAGAACAGTATACTGTATGTATACTTCATTCATAATCGTATCCTTTGCTTATATTCATATTTATTATATTCACACCCATTGGATATGAGCAATGGTCTGCTCTGATTGGCTCCTAGGGTACTAGGATATCAGCTCATATACCATGAGTACAGAAAAACAAAATGCAAAACACTGTACATACACTCTCACTCACTCATTTGCTAAAACCCTTAATCCATCTGGGGTAGAGATGCAGGGAGGCTGGCGCTTATCTCAGCAAACAATGGGCGAAAGCAAGGTACACCATGAACAACTCGTCAGACCGTCACATGACAACACACACAACCACTCACACTCACACTCACACCTAAAGGCAATCTGGGACAGCCAATTAGCCTAAAATGCATGTCTTTGGACTGTTGGAGGAAACTGAAGTAACCGGAAGAACCCACACAAGAACAGGGAGAACATGTAAACTCCACACTGAAATGCCCGAGCCGGGGAATTGAACCCAGGACTGTGAGGCGGATGTGCTAACCACTACAAATTTTTAATACTGATCATCGTGGATGTTATAGCTTTAAAAAAATAATAATAATAATCATAGATAAATAAATGGTATTCACTTAACGCAGCACCACTGATATTCATATCTGTACTGGTATCTGTTAAGTGCTGTATATATTCATATGATGAACCCTTTGTGGGCATGACCTAAAGTGGACTTTTTAAAATTGGAATACTCACCCACTGACTTGTCGCACACCATTACTCTCAGATCTATTGTGAACCTTTCTCTCTTTTTATATCTTGAGTACTATACATATTTGAAAGCCTTAGTTCATTCTGAATGATGTATTCATATATGGTGATATTCCGAGTATTTTAATAAAGAATATAAAACATCAGCTAGAGGCAATGGCTCACATCAAGAACAAAGAGCTAATGAATCGCATTTTTCTGGTTTGTCATGATGACCGAATACATCCATGCACTTAGGGTTGAAAGCTCAGTGCTCAGATTGACTAAGAATATTTCTAAGGCCACAGTAATGCAGTGAAAAAGCATACCTTTGCACCCTGCACCTACAATTTCCACTAGATCACAGGTATTATCTATTGCTATGGTAGATGGGTATTTTGAAAGGGTGTATCTCTGGCCTTTTGCTTCTTATTTTAGCACAGCATGTCTATAGTACTCTTTTGGTTTTGGTTCTTTTGATTGCCTGACACACACACACACACACACACACACACACATAAATATGTGATTGCACTCACACGGTCATACTTCCACCAAACCCACTCACTTTCTTGTGTTCCAAAGCAGCCCTTTCCTCTTCGATCTCGCTCAAGTTTGAAAGTGTGGGATGTAAAGTGGTGACTATGCACAATTAAACCTTCCACAGGATCATACAAATCCCTCTGGTGATGAGGAAACCAAAGGCACTGAGAGCAACAGTCACTGCAGTAACAAAGGAAACACTTGCTTTGGGTGTCAGATGGGGGCGCTGTGGATCTGCTGTGACCAAAGAGGCACTCATTGTGTCCGTCCACCATCATTCCTTCTTTGGTTTGTCTCTGCAGTGATTGCTTAAATTAAACAGGAGTGGGCAAGGAGGGAGGCAGGGAGTGAGGGAGTGAGAGCAACAGAGAAGGAGTTGAAAAGAGGTCCATTTTTACCTTCTGGAACTTTAGAGAAAGGGAGAAGGAGGAGAGAGGGAATGAGCAAGAAGGAGGACAGTAAATGAGAGGAGCAGTGTGAAGTTATTAGTGGTTATGCAGTATATGGTTGTGGGAATATTTGAGTAACTTGGAAATGTGAAGATATAGTAGCAGGGGGGTATGAACTAGCGGACCTCTGATTGTGTGCAAAAGTATGTAATAATAATAATAATAATAACAACAACAAAAATAATAATAATAATAATAAACTGTAGCAGAACTGATTAACTTTAATTAATTTTACATGAAATATGACTATAACAGATCTTCTGCTTTTATCCAAGCACATACATTTATTCAATTTTTTGTAGCTAAAGGCAGCTCTGTGCATCAAAAAAAAAAAAAGTTTTCCGTAATGTTTAGAAATTTCTGTGTTGATTTTTTAATGCAATTTTTAAATGTAGCTTGTACATTCATTCATTCATTCATTCATGGGAGGTTGGCACCCATCTCAGCGGACTCTGGGCGAGTTCGGGGTACACCCTGGACAGCAGGGCTAGCCTGTCCAAAATAAAGTTAAAAATTGTATATTTTATGGTGGCTGGACAAATGCAAATTTCCATATTTCAAGTTTCAAGTTTCAAGTTTATTTGTCAAATACAGGTAACAATGAAACATCACTACCTGCAATAAAATTCTTGCTCAATATTGCACTTAGTAAACAAATATTGCACATAAATTTATCATTGAGATAAAATCTAAAGTAAGAAAAAATCTATATAAGTAAAAGGAATAAAAAAATATATGTGTACACATAAACTAAAAAGAATGTTACTATATACATATATATGTACACAGTTGGATAAATACAGAATGCTACTAGAAATACTGAAGTGGTTGTATACACAGTAGGATAAAAACAGAATACTAATGGAAAATATTAAAGTGGTTGTAGTGCAGAGTGGTTGTAGTGCAGAAGTAGTGTGTTCATGTACAGTGTGTACAATGAGTGTGCAAAGAGTGTGCAGATTGAGATCAATGCAGCTGTATACTACTCATAATTGTCGATCACAAGACTGATTTTTACATGTGTGTGTCTCCTCTAGGAGGTGCTATCACATGAAAGACACCATCATTTAGCGCTTTTACACACGGCACGGGCGGCGTGTTCTGTGTTTCTCTCACTGCAGAAATCAGAAACAGAGGTTAGCACAAAAAATGTCATTCAGAAACTTCTTTTTTGTGGCAAAATTAAACTGGCCGTTATAAAGAGCTACAGTCGCTACATTTATAGATATACCATTTGCTATACATGATGAGTTTCAAAAGATGTTTTAATGGAGCACACATGGTTATTGTTATGCTTAAAAACAAAAAGGAAAAATAAACCATACATAAATTTATGTATCCACTTCACCTTTAGTGAATAACTGTTAAATAGATATAAACTGGGGTGGCACAGTGGTGTAGTGGATAGCATGTCTAATTTACAGCAAGAGGGTCCTGGGTTTGAGTCCCGGGATCAGGCGTTTCTGTGTGGGGTTTGCATGTTCACTCCATGCTTGCGTGGGTTTTCTCAGAGTGCTCTGGTTTCCTCCCGCAGTCCTAAGACGTTAGGTTAATTGGCTGTAATTTCTAATTACCCCTAGGTGTGAGTGAATAGTTCTGTGTCGGCTGAGATAGGTTCCAGCCTCCCTGCGTCCCTGATAGCATTAAGCGGTTCGGCAAATGAGTGAGCGAGTTAAAAATCCTGCACTCTTATGTAACCAACTGGTGGCTTGTGGAACTTAAGCAGATGTTTATACAGTGCACTATTCATATCTATAAATGTCTTTATTTCTGTGCACGGTAAACTAGAGATCACTAGAGTGCTATATATACAACCTGTGTGTATGACTGAAAGAGAGAGAGAGAGAGAGAGAGAGAGAGAGAGAGAGAGTGTGTCCATGGAGGCGACTGGTGTCAACATTGGCAATGATGGATTGGATTAACTTTATGCTCTAAGGCAACCGTCCACCGTTTCCTCAACCTGACCTTGTCAATGCAGTGGCACAATCTCCGTGGACTTCCTGTCTCTTTAGGCCAACTCAAACTGAATGCCTAGTGCACTTAAAACTCTGCTTAAGACTTTCACCACAACACCGTCAGTGCTGAGCAGCACAAAAACAAATACTCATATTTGTGTCACGATAAGGAAATTCAAAAGATTTTCATTTTGTACTGAGGCGTATATTTTTTTTTAAATGCACAAATTGGCTACACTTGACACTTTTTTCTCTTTACTATTTTCAACAAGCTCAAGGGTGCTCTGATTATTTTCGCACCATCTGGATGGACAGCTCTGCGATTTTATAGGCAGATGTTGGATGGAAATTTTTAACCACTGCTTTGTGTTTAGTTGTCATTGCGTGTCCATGTGCGTGTGCGCGCACACGTCCTGAAATTGCTGAAAGACTTCCAGTCGCAAAACAGATTAATTGTGGATTGACGTCCTACTGAAGTTCCATGTAGGATTAACTTTTGAGGGGAAAATGTGTGAAAGTACCAAGATTCATTAACATTATCTCATAAATTACAAACAAACAAACAAGTAAATAATTAAATACATAAATGAAAGATAATCATAATTTATTATTTCTGAGAAGTTTTAATGTAATCACCTAAAGTATATTTTAGAATCATTCATTCATTCATTTTCTAAGCCGCTTAATCCTAATTAGGGTCACGGGGAGGCTGGCGCCCATCTCAGCCAACATTCACACTCACACTTAGGGGCAATTTGGAACCACCAATCAGCCTACTGTGCATGTTTTCAGACTGTGGGAGGAAACCCGGGTACCCGGAGGAAACCCACGCAAGCACGGGGAGAACATGCAAACTCCACACAGAAACACTCTGAACCCGGGAATCGAACCTTGCTGTGAGCTATGGATGCTACTGCGCTGCCGTGCCACCTGTTTAGTAAAGTATAATTGTTAACCACTTGCTAATTCATGATGAACATGTTAGCTTGGATTAGCAATTATAAGATTAGATATTTATAATATAGATATAAGATAAGTATTTTGTGGCTAGAAAAGAAAAGGGGCAAACACACTAGAAGCAATGAGTGGTAAGCAAATCACTTTGCTGCTGAAAGTGTCGCTGGCTCTGGTTGCCTATGTAACACTCTCTGTGTCCCACTCACTGCTTGGTGGCATGTCAATCAGTGGTATCTTTTCACTCTGACTGGTGGCTTCTTAAATTGTATCGCCTAATAAAGTCCAGTTCTGTTTAACTCCGTACCCACTCACTTCATGACGCATTTCTCTGACTTTCACTGGCTTTGTATGGTTGCCTGTGGCTTATTGCTTCCTGTGTGTATGCCCCTTGACAATGAGTCCTTCCCCACAGCATCAAATAACCTCCACCAACCTAAACTGCTCATAAAAGACAAGCCCCCAGATATACCCTCAGATCTCTTCAGTGAGTCTGTGTTTCTCTCTGCTCTTGTGTATCCTTTTCACCTTTTTGACCCCGACCGGGTCGTATACCTGAACGTATGTGCAGTAACTATGATACAGCCCCTCGAAGGTTCAACATGTTGTGCATTCTGAGATGATTTTCTTCTCAGCATGGTCTCGGGTGGTGATTTCTTTAAAGCTCAAACCAGTCTACTCAGCCTCCTCCTCCTCATCATCATCATTACGGCCCATTTCTCTCCATAAAACACAATACTTTTTGCTTTACACGTCATTTTGGGTAAACGACATGCAGTGATGTGCTTGAAAATTCCAGGAGGATAGCAGTTGCTGAAATACGCAAACCAGCCCGTCTTGCACCGATAACTGCTATCACTGCATCACTGAATGCACATATTTCTGTGGGATATGCTTCACGTAACCCACTGTGAGAGCCACTGTGATATAGTTATTTCCCTGACTCGTCGTGTTTTAGTGTAATTAATGCAGGCTCTGCAGTGAAGGCCATTTCTTCAGGAAAGCCAAAAAAAAAAAAAAAACCTTTGATCTTATGGGAAATATTATGCAGAAAAAGTTCTCTTTGAAGTCACACAAATAGAGCTTATTAAACAATTAGCATCGCTATTTTGGGTTGGAATTTCAGTAAGACTACTATAGACAGAGATTTTAAGAGTAGTAGCTGCAAATGAGAAAAACTCTGCTGTAGCCCGAATACATTCTCGCTTTTTCTCACACAGAGAAATACAGAGGCACTCATATTGATGAGATGTATTAGAGAGTCTGTTCCCCGAGGAGGCCCAGAGGAGCTCGCTTAGATCTTGTTTTAAGACAAACTGGCCCAAACAGATCTAAGCATTTTCTTTGATCCATCTTGAGTACAACACAGTCCTGAAATAGTGACAGTGAGACCTGTGAACATGTATGTATGCCTGCAGGATTACAGGCTGACGTTCATACAGGATGATGAACTCATGGATTGGATTAATTTTTAGTTGGTAAGACTGGAACTTGTGGGACATCCCTCCAAGCAAAAATGTGTTTGATGCACAGTAATTTGATCCAGTGTTAGTCGGATACACTGATATTATGTGTTGGGAAATGGTACACTGCTTTGGGGAAACTGATGATGAAAATTGTAATACCCAAAAAAGCAAAGATTTTGTTGTCAGCATGATATAAAAATTTGCAGAAGCCATCAGGATTGTCCGACTGGTTGACTGATAGATTGATTGATTGATTTGTTTTTTTTTTTCATTCTGAACAGTGGTCTGGTTTGAGGTTTGTTCATCACTTCTTTTGGAATTGCATGCAAAACACCTGTGCTTCTTCAAGAATGAGAGAAATAAAAAAGGAAAATGCATTAAAGAAGAAAGGAGAAACAGTGAGCAATGGTATGGAATGAATGAATAAAGAATGAATACATGGGAAAACCGTATACATTCAACAGCAACAACAATGTGCAATATGATGAATTAAAAAGTGGATAGATATGGACAGACATAGAGATAGATAGACAGATAGATAGATTGAAGAATTAAAGAGATAGAATGATAAACAATTGAAGAGGAGAGGTCACTCATTCAGTGTTCTTCAGTCCTTTTGGAATAAGAATCCAGACTATTTATGCAGTACAAACCATTAGTGTCCTGCAAAGGACAACCCACCCTCCAGTATGTCCTGAAGAATGGACACAGACACATACACGCACACACACAGACAGACAGAGAGAGAGAGAGAGAGAGAGAGAGAGAGAGATGCTTATTGACTCTTAAGTCATGTCATCTATTGTAAAAGTGGCTGCATGTCTTTTCTGTGTGGCTTCATTGTGAATATTAAACATCTGCATCATTGAAGTGACCTTTGAGGTCCTGGAGCTACTTCTGGTTGTTTCCCCAGGCGTAGCTTTTCTTTTCAGGGACGTTTTTGTTATTTCATAGCCAAATGGATGTGTGCCTGTGGCTCAGTGGTGCCTAGGTCAGGGTGAGTCTACTCTTCGGACAAGACAATGACACAGCTTCTCTTGCTAGCTTGTAATTAGCTCTGTAATGTCTCTCCACTTTCAGATTTAGTCTGAATTACAGCTTTCATTTCAATCCAGTAGAATTCCGTTTGGGTTATTTATCAATTTTATTTATTTATTTATTTATTTATTTATTTATTGGAGTGGCTAAATTCATGAGACATGCTCAAACCTTTCATTTCAATTATGACTTGTATATATAAAACAACCATGTTTTGTTTTCACACCATATTTGCCCTGAATAATCTGATATGTACTCGATGTAAAAATTGAGTAAAACTATGTTGCTGGTCTCTCCAGTCAAAGAAAGCACATTTAGCAGAAACAGTGCAGCTTCAAGTGGCCATGAAATGCTCTCGTACCCTGTTTCTGCCTGATTATATACTGCAGTGGAAAAGCAGTGAGTCACCACCATGCTGCATGCTGGAGTAAAGAAAGAGAGAGAGAGAGAGAGAGAGAGAGAGAGAGAAATGAAAAATGGTCACATACAGGAGTAAGACAAAAAAGACAAAAAAAAAAGAAAGAAAGAAAGAAAGAAAAAGAAAGAATTCCAAAGGAAAGAAAGAAAGAAGGGAATAATATTTTGAAGGAAGAAATTAAAGGAGGACTACAAAAAAAGAAAGAAAAAAAGGAAAAATTCCAAGAAAGAAAGGATGAAAAAACAATATTTTGATGCAAAAAAAGAAAGAAGAAGGACTACAAAAAAGCAAGAAAGAAGAGACACGACATAAGACAGACATAAAGGAGGAATTTCAAATGGAAGAAAGGATAAAAGAACAGCACTAAAAAACACACCAGTGAAATTAGGAGCAGGAAAGAAAGAAAGACAGAAAGAAAGAATGAATAAAAGAAAGAAAATCTTTGTCAAAATAACAAAATTGGTTATTGTAGCAGTAGAAATTGGTTCATCAGTGCATGTGTATGTGTGTGTGTGTTTGAGAAAAAGAGAGAGAAATCTTCAGTTATGGTTCATTGCTATTAGCAGGCCTCTGAAGTATTTTCCTGGTGCAGTGAGTAAAGGCGATGAATACGACCATGCAGCTTGCTTGTTGTTTTTGTTCCCACATTAGCATTGTAAATTTGACCCTGGAGTACATCCCAACACCTGTTTAGCGGTGCATTAGCACCTTTTAATAATATTTTTACATTGCCTATCCTGGTTGTAATGACCTGAAGCAGACAGCTGGCAGCCATGTGCATACAGCAGAACCGATGTCTCCATCTCCTTTATTCTCCCTTAGATACACCATATTTATCATCGCAGGGACGTGCAAAGTGCTGGATCAGTCAGCAAGCTACGGTCTGCCTGTTTTTTGCTGTTGTTGATCCAATACCGAGGACATTTTCTTTGCTTGTTCACTTGCACCTTTTGTTTCTTCACAGGAAAAATCTCCTGTGTTGAATTCACACCTACAGAGTTCAATTAAAAGGGTCCTCTTGTTTCAAGCTACACTTACATAAACTCGGGAGGTGTTAATTTGACATTCCATTTTGCCTTTCAAAGTCTGTGTGTGTGTGTGTGTGTGTGTGTGTGTGTGTGTGTGTGTGTGTGTGCATGTGTGCATATGCGTGTGTGTGTTGGTGGGAGGTTTATCCATTTCATAAAAAGCCTCAAAGTAGAACTCCAACACAAAAATACACAGGCAGGGTAGAGTAGAACTCCAGTGAGTTACTGGAACAATCAAGTAGAACTCCAATGAGCTGCTGAAAGAAACAAGTACAAGATCTACAAGATCTACTGAAGTAAATGAGTAGAAATCCAAAGATTTACTGGAGAAAACAAACATAAATCTAAAGATGTACTGGAGCAAAACTCAAAATACTTACTAAAACATACAAGTAAATCCGAAATGATCTACTGGAGCAACCTAACAGAATTACAGTAAGCAAGTGAACCAAACAAGTAGAACTTCAAACATCTTCTAGAGCAACCAAATAGAACTCCAAAGATCTACTAGAGCAACTGAGTAGAACTCTAATGAGCTACTGGGGGAACCTTAAGGAACCATTTTTCTATGAACATCATGCAGCTGATACAGTTTTTGAGTGCAACTGGACTTTCTTTTGTTATTGCACTCATATTGTCTAATCATTTAAAAAAAAAAAAAAAAAAAAAAAAAAAAAAAAACCCCCCCCCCCCCCTCCCCCCCCCAACCCCCCCCCCCCCTCCCCCCCCCCCCCCCCCCCCCCCCCCCCCCCCTCCCCACCACCCCCCCCCCCCCACCCCTTCCCCCTTCCCAA
>JBCNYH010000009.1:8748258-8761237 GCA_039654325.1 Tandanus tandanus
TGCTAATTGCCTATAATTTCCACCTGTTGTCTATTCCATTTGCACAACAGCATGTGAAATTGATTGTCAATCAGTGTCGCTTCCTAAGTGGACAGTTTGATTTCACAGAAGTGTGATTGACTTGGAGTTACATTGTGTTGTTTAAGTGATCCCTTTATTTTTTTGAGCAGTGTATATAAACACTATAAATGAATGAATAAAGCATGCCATTTTTGTTTATATAATAGAACAAGTGTAATCATTAACAACTAGCTGTGATATTAGAGGAATAAGACATTTCAAGGACATCAGAAAATAAGCAAGCTCAGGATGTAACAGCAACTAAGCTTCTATTACACCACTGCAGACAGTCATTGATTGTTTTCCTATAACAGCACATCTGTCATGTTTTATTCCATACTTAATTAACCAAGGTTATATCCATTTGGGGTTTATCAGTCCATCCGAGCAGGATGTTTGTTATCTTGTTCACCGTCATTATTGTGCAAATACTAGGCATTGGGGCTCACAAGGCTTGTGTCCCTTATCATGGGTTTCTCCTGGAAGCGAAAAGGTCTGTATCTTGCTACCATACATGATGACCAAAAGTTTGTCAATGTGTTATTTTCCTTTTTTTGGTAAATACATTCTATAATCTTTGATATATTTTTCAACAAATTATAATCAGAATATCACTGCAAATACTCCAAGGATTTCTATCTGGGTTTACTCCCATAGATTTTCCACCTTCTGAACACCAGGGGTGTGGGCGGTCTTCGCCATGTGAGAAGCTGATGGTGCGACCACTTGCTTGGCCATATGCATAATGCATATGTTTTGCATTACATAACACTGGATATCAGGAGACCTGTCTTGGATGCATGAATACATAGCCAACCAGAAAGGTCCCACTCCTTCAGTGAACCTTTCCCCTCAGATTTACTGATCTCATCACCAAAATATTATACTGTAAAACTACCTACAAGTCTAATTTTGCAGGCCGAATTAATGGGTGATGAATTAACTTTAATTTACACATTACATGTTTATGGCCGATTTTCTCCTAACTTAATTTTCTGTTGAGGTGATGATACCTTAAACTTAAAATCTCTGGAGTAGCTCCACCAAATTTAACAAATGACCTATTTGTAGTTCTTATTTTCCTTTTCACTTTTGGAGGTAAGTAGGTTTGAACAAGCTCGACAAATAAACAGAGACAACTTTCAGGAGAGCACGGTGGTGTAGTGGTTTGCACATCTTTCTCACAGCAAGAAGGTACTGGCTTTAAATCCCAGGCTTGGCGAGTGAGAGGGTTTATATGTGAGGCTTGCATATTCTCCCCATGCTTGCATGGGTTTCCTCGAGGTACTCCTGTTTCCTCCTATAGTCCAAAGACATGCACATTAGGTTAAGTGGCTGTTACAAATTGCCCCATGGTGTAAGTGTGAATGGTTGTATGTATGTTGGCCATTTTATGGACTGGAGAGCTGTTCAGGTTCGAGAGAGACTCAAGCCACCTCATGAGTATTAAGCGGCTCACCAAATGAATGAATGAATGAATGAATGAATGAATGAGTAAAATACTTAACGTATGTGAAATGTGTTTCACCAATTTGTTGAAATGAGGATGGGAAAATCAAACCACTCCATAAAGTCTTCTCCAGCACAACAAAAATACTTTTAATATGGTTAAGGTCAGGATTCTGTGGTGCCAGTTCATATGTGAAAATGACTCCTCATATTTCCTGAACCACTCTTTCACTATTTGAATCCCAATTTTATATCCGTGTCATCAGGGAAGAAAAAAAGTCCATTGATGTGATAACCTGATTCAGGTCATCAGCTGACTTCATCTTATTGACACATAATGTTGCTGAGCCTCTACCTGACCAACTAAAACAATACTATGGCAATTGCATGCTACAGTCAAGGCTAAAGGCAGCTCAACAGAATATTAGAGTGGGATTGTTTTTTTTTAATTTAATTAATTATTTATTTATTTTTGGCTGGGTAGTGTATAAAGACCTGCTGCCCTTCTCTGGTGAATTTACACATCAGAGCTTCGGATAATCACTATCTCATGCTTTTATCCTAGTCTAAGCATTCCCCAAGATTACTGCTTATGTTTCATTATTATAACAACACAGCAGAGCGGAAACAGTCACCATGTGTTTGCATGTTGATTCTTGCTGTTGCTGCGGCGTTCATTTGCTGTTCTTAAAATATTAGTTTTAAAAATAACAGGTGGGTTTAATTGGTGCAAAACAACTTGGAGGCAAAGCTGGCTCCGTGCTCTAGTTATGACAACTACCCATGTTAATTAACGGCACCCTGCAACACTTTCTAGCATGGGAAAACATGGCTTTATTTAATGGCACTATTTATTTTATTTTATTTTTTACAGAAGTGGACCCTGATTGCAACTTGTAAAAGCCTCGACTCGTCACACTCATTTACACAAACACAGGCAGTCCATTCTCTCTTTAAACCCTTCCAATAAATCTGCAACCGGACATTACAATCGACGTTTTCTCATTTTCTACACCTGATCAAGTGTAGTAGAAAGCAAATGGTAATCCTAGTGCTTAACATTCTTGAAGGAGACATTGAGTGCAGTTGCACGGTATTAATATTTAACAACGCAGACTGTTTTGATCTCACAACATCTCTCACTATATCTATGAACAGTGTTTGAATTTGATCTTTCCAAGGTCAAGACTGACAAATCCATCTGTGCTTTATTTAGAAAGTATAGAAAAACTGTACAAAAAAAAGATATTCTTCTGTTTATCACAGTGATTATTTTCCTCCATGGGATCTTTGTGTGTCTTCCAGTATTTATAATTCATTAATTCGCCAAACAGCTTTATCTTATTAGGGTCCCAGGGAGGCTGGGGCCTATCTCAGCCGACTCTGGGCAAAGGCAGTTGAGACAGCTTGCCAATACATCGCAGGGCCAACCTACACACACACACACACACACACACACACACACACACACACACACACACACACACACATTTACACTCATACCTTGGGGCAATTTGGAACAGCCAATTAGCTTAATGTGCATGTCTTTGGTCTGTGGAAGGAAATCAGAGTACTCAAAGGAAACCCATATAAACACAAAGAGAACATGCAAACTCCTCACAAAATCACCCTGGCTGAACCCGAGACTTGAACCCAGGACCTTTTTGCTGTGAGTTTTTGCATTTTTTATTATTCCACTTCAAACCGGGCATGGCGGCATAGTGGTTAGCACATTCGCCTCACAACAAGAAGGTCCTGGGTTTGATTCCTAGGCTAGGGCATTTCTGTGTGAAGTTTGCATGTTCTCCCTGTGCTGGCGTGGGTTTCTTCTGGGTATTTTGGTTTCCTCCCACAGTCCAAGGACATGCACATTAGGCTAATTGGCTGTTCCAAATTGCCTCTTGGTGTGAGTGTGAACAGTTGTGTGTGTATTGGCTCTGCGATGGTCTGGTGAGCTGTTCAGGGTCAACACTGCCTTCGCCCAGTGTTGGCTGAGATAGACACCAGGCTCCCTAAAAAGATTAAGCAGTTTGACAATTCACATCCATGATGCATTGGGCCATGTTTGTGGTTTCTTTTGCATTGTATTTTCTTAACTGAGCAGGTTGCAAGCACCCCCTACAGAACCTGTGGGCAGCGGTGGCTCAGTCGTTAAGGCTCTGGGCTACCACTGGGTGGTCACTGTAGGGCCCTTAACCTCTGAACTGCTCAGGTGTATAAATGAGATAATAATGCAAGTCACTCTGAATAAGGGTGTCTGCCAAATGCCATAAATGTAAATGTGAATGACTAGAATGTCGCATTAGATAGAAATTTAAAACTTGCTATATATCTTTCACCAGGGACGTCCTTCATCTCTTTAAATATATCTAAATTATTGAGAATCAGTTGAGGTACGTTGGATTTCTGCTACTAGATTCAGACTGCCTAAGGCTGGATTAAACACCATTCAGGAAAGAAGAAAAAAAAAACCCAGTCAATGCTTCCCCCCCCCTTTTTTTTCTTTGCCCGATCTAATTATTGATCTGAAACAGGAATTGATTTCATCTTGGCTTTAGTACTTGCCTTGTGAACTTTTTCCCAAGAGGAAAAATTGTTTAGGTCCTTGCTGAAGGCTAAACTGTATACGAGGCAATTTTAAAGACTCAATCAGGGTGTTGTTAAAGAAGAGTTTTCTTGCATAAATTCTGCACATTATAAGGTTGTCACCTCAGATAACACTATTGGGGGTGGGCGGTATGTATACCCCTACAATAGAGGGTTTCTTGTCAGATGGATGGCCAGTAGAAGCCCATTTAGTATACAAAAGTGTTGCTGGCTGACAACTCCATGATTCCAATCTATGTTCATGGGTTTCCTCTGGGTTGTCTGGCTTCCTCTCCAAAACGTGCCGAAGATGGATAGGCAACTTTGAACTCTCTGTAGAATTTATTCACTTATTTATTTGCTGAACCACTTCATCCCATGAGGGTCACATGGAGGTTAGAGCATATTACAGCCGATGCTGGGTAAAAGCAGGGCACACCCTGAACAGCTTGCCAGTCCACAAACAACCATTCACACTCACACTCACACCTAAGGGCAATTTGGAACAGACAGTTAGCCTAATGTGCATGTACATCAGGGGCTGTGGGAGGGAACCAAAGTACCTGGAGGAAACCCAGACAGGCACGGGGAGAACATGCAAACTCATGACAGAAACACCCTCATAGCACAGAACTCAAACCCGGGGCCTTCTTGCTGTGAGACGGACGTGTTAACCACTCCGCCCCTGAGTTGAATTGTCCACAACCCTGACCCTTTTCTTTTACAAGCTGTTGTTTTAGATACCATGTAAACTGACCTATTTAGTATAACCAAAATGTTCCCATGACTAAAAACATGTAAGGATTATTATAAGCCAAATTGTTATAAAAATATATGAGTAAATATTACATGCTGTAGGTGTAAAACTATTCTAATGAGTCAAGAATTCAAAGTGACATGCTGCTTTTTTTTGTTCCCTTTGCCATGTTAGAAATACTGAATCTTGAGCTGTGAGTGACCAGTTACCCTTGATATTCACACTCCTCCTCTTCTTCCACCTTCTCAAATCTGGATAATGAGGTGAAACCATCCTAAATTGGCAAAGTTTTCTTGATGAATCATTATTTTTGGAATTTCCTGCCATGCATTGATCCAGTATAAAGGCAACTTGAGAAGAGCAGAGGCGTGACCTTGTAGATGGCTAAAAATGGAGAGTAGGTGGCCATTGGAGCATTGATGGTGGAGCGTTAGTGTAACAAAATGCTTTTGTTGAAAAAAATAAAAACGAAAGTGGAAAGTGGCGTGGATCATGACTGAAACTTGGTCTCGGTGGTCAATAGAATCAAACAGAGAGAAACTGCATTTCTGTTTCTCAGTGTATTTGATGCCTACAAAGGTCTGTGTCACTCTTCCAAAAACATAAAATTATTCTCCTTAATATAATGAAATCTGGTATATTGTGTATGCGATATGTATTTAGAAAAATTATATTTCTTTAAGACCTCTAAATCAGAAAGATTCCCAATCTTATGTGACTAAGACAATCACAAAAGCTCCCACAGGTAAGAATAGACCCGAGCATTAAAAATGCAATTAGATTTGTAACACAATAATGGGAACTCGTGTTCAGGGAAAATAGGCCTACACAATCTATAATGTGGCTTCACAAAGACCTCACATTGATTAAGGAGGGACTTGCCAAATTAGCTCTGCACAAAAGATAGGAGATGTCTCTGTAAATATCTCTTATAGGAACCTAACAAAGCCAGCAGAATCAACCATCCAAAATAAATAAATGTGATTCTGGATTCAAGATTCAGGATTACTTTATTCGCCAAACGTACTACAAAATATAAAGAAATTGTGTCTAGTGATACAGTGAGGTAAAAATTGAGATTAAGTATTTGAAAAGGTCAACAAAATGAAGAATACCAACAATAAACAGAACAATGGCAACAATTAGTAGAACAACACTAACAATAAATAGTGAAATACCAACAACAAATAGAAGAACCCCAAAAAATTAAATATTTTTTGGAATTTCAGGATTTTCTTTTTTAACATTATTCCATGCATGGGTCACCTCCAAAATTTAAGGGGTTCTTTCCAGGCGCAGGCCCCACCCCTCCACCAAGTTTGAAAGTCAGATTAGTAATTTTTGAATAATCCTGCTAACAGGCAAGATCCTTTAATAATTCTTTAATAAACTTCTGGATGCAGATTATGATCCGTATCTGCTCTGATGTCGATCAACATGCTTGTAGATCATACTGGCCTTAAATTTCAACAATGCTGTGTGTGCATGTGTGTGAGTGTGTGCATGTGTGTGTGTGCGTGTGTCTTGGACATTTTCTTGGCTGTCGTACCTGAAACTGTTAATATGAAAATTTAAGGCGACATCAACATGAAAGAAGATGATCTTAATGTTTATTTTGCTTTTGAAACTCAGTTTCATGCTTCAAACCTTTTTTTTTTGCTGTTGCTGAAAGAGGTGAATCACTCTAAGTGTGTACAAAATGCACTCTGAAACTTTTCAGCTTGCCATAATAGTGTTTTATTATTATTATTATTATTATTATTATTATTATTATTATATTATATTCATTTTCTGAACCACTTAATCCTAGATAATAATAATAATAATAATAATAATAATAATGATTATAATAATAATAGCAGTACGGTGGCACAGTGGTTAGCACGTCGCCCTCACAGCAAGGTCCTGGGTTTGATTCCTGGCTCGGGCGTTTTTGTGTGGAGTTTGCATGTTCTCCCCGTGCTTGCGTAGGTTTCCTCCCACAATCCAAAAACATGCAGAGTCGGCTGATTGGTTGTATTAGTGTTTGCCCTACAATGAGCTGTCCAGGGTGTACTCCGCCCTCGCCTAGAGTCGGCTGAGATGGGCGCCAGCCTCACCACATGCCTACTTAGGATTAAGGGGCTTAGAAAATGATTGAGTGAATGAATGAGTAAATAATAATAATAATCATAATAATAATAATTATAATTACAATAATAATTAGTGAAAATCACTTGAGTAGGTTTTGAATAATCTTGCTAACAGACAATCAAACAAACAGACGCTGGTGAATACATAACCTCCCCTGCCAACTGTCGGAGGTAATAAATTAAAGAAAAACAACAGCAAATAGAACAGTACTAACAATAAATAGAACAACATCAACAGTAAATAGAACCATGACAAAAATAAACAGAACAACAACAATAAATAGAACAGAGAGATGGGGTTAGCATTATTTATTATATCACAGTGTGTTGTAATGTTAATGAAGGATTATTAAGAAGAGTTAGAGCCTTCGGGAAAAAAGCTATTAAGGTGCCTAGTGGTCCTGGTGCTGATTGAGGGGAACCTGTAGCCAGAGGGAAGCCCATTAAAAAGAGGAAGTGGGTCGGGTGGGATGGATCAAACACAATTCTGTTGGTTTGCTTCCTGACTCACATCATACAGAACACTCACTGGCCTGTGAACCTCCTGGTTGTTCACACGATGAGTTTCATTCTGTGTTTTATTGTGGCAGTGGATGATGGTGATGATGGGTAGAACTGGGTTTGTATACTGGAAGGTTATCCACAGCAGATAAGAAAAAAATTTGTTTGCTGAGATCATTTGATGATGGTGGTGGTGGGAGTCTTCTTCTCAGGTCACTGCTCAAGGACTTGACAGAGTCTCCTACTCGGAAGATGTGGAGGCTGACATTTGTGAAAGTCAATGAGCTTTTCAGAGTTTTGTCAACGCTGAGCTCCAGGTTACTATGCGCTTACCATTCTGTCAGCTGTGACACCACATCCCTATGAGCCAGCGGATGAGGTCAAGGACCATGATGAGGCCAAGGACAGTAAAAACACAGAGATGCCACAAAGTAGGTGGCAGAGCCGTAACTGTATATGTGTTGCAGGTCACTTGGACCTCTTCCATCCTTGTCAAGGAGAATGATAACTTTCTCTTATTTCATTCAACACAATCTGGTTGTTTCATTTGATTTCATATTCCGAACCTCTTTATTTTCATTAGTGTCATGGGGAGGCTGGAGCCCATCCCAATCCAACCATGAACAGCTCACCAGTCCATTGCAAGGCCAACCATTTACACTCACATAAACACCTAGGGGCAATTCAGAATACCCAATTAGCCTAATGTGCATGTCTTGCATGTTCCTCTGGGAGGAAACCATAGCACCCAGAGGAAACCCACACAAACACAGGGAGAACATGCAAACTCCACACAGAAAAGCCCTTTCTGGGCATGGGGCTCAAAACCAGGAACACCGTACTGCCCCAACTGGTTTGAAACCAACAATATGGTCAGTGGTCCCTCTTAGACTGTTTTAAACCAGGCCACCCTATTGCTAACTTTTAGTTCTTCGTTTTATTAAAACTTCTAACACCCACTTGACTCTATACTCTTCGCTTTGGAGCTAATTCTTTGTGATGTTAAGAACAGGTGAAGATGTTACATCATGAGCTACAAGGTTTTTTTGTCTGCAACTAGTGATTCAATACAAGGCTGTTATAAAGTAAATTAAGCGATTACAAAGGACATGATGATTTAACGAGTCTGTTGATGTCCTTGCAAAATCTTTTTTTCCCATCACCAATTCTTTCCATCACTTTGAGATCTCTGATTGCCTCACAAAAAATCATTCAGGGTCAATCCATGCTTTATATTAATTCATCTGCAGGTTCACTTTATATTAAATAGCAGTGAATAGCAGTTTCTTAGAGAAGTTTATCAAACTGCAAAAAAAAGTGTTTTTCGTCTCTTTGGAAATTTAGTTTTCCGTTCAACTTTCTGATTTTGTAATGTTTTCCAAACAAATTGGACAATAGGATGGGTATAAATGACTTCCAGAGCTCATTAGGGTCTCTGATGCTCTCAAAAATGTATTCTGGTATCCTTTTTAAATACTGAGCAAACCCCAAGGTATGTGCACACAATATTTCTGTTATCTGTGGGACTTGGAATAGGGTAAAGCTTTTCTACTAAACCAAAAACTAACACTTTTCTGACATGGATGTCAATTTCAACTGGCAACCACCTCAGGCAGAGTACTTTAGAGAAGTGTGTCGAAGGAAGGAGAAATGGAGAAAGTGGTTTCCACCCTAGAGACCACTGAGAGTCAACAAGGCTATTGGTTGAGAATTCAAAGTCAGATTGCTATGAAAAACTGACAACTGATAAGCGTCCACAGAGAGGATACTTCTTGCCAATGTCTGTGCAGTGCCAGATGGCCATTGGCCTTTTGCCCTCATCTGATCTGGGAATCATGTCCACTATCTTAACCAAATCCTGGCTTTCACCAGGGCAGACAATAAAAAGAAACTGATCCCAGATCAGGAGCAAGACTGAAATGGCTTCTTTTCTGCCACGATCTTTTCAAGAAACATATTTTCTTTTAAAGAGTACTGTGCAAAATTCTTGAGTACTTGCTGTACAGCAAAGATGCCTTTAAAATAAGGACTTTTTTTAATATTTCTATTTTAAACATAAAAACCCCACACACTATAAATACCAGTCAACAGTAATAAATGAACCAAAGTCAACATCTGGCGTGATGACTCTTTCAAAGGTATAGTGTGTGCAATTTTATAAGAAAATGAGTTGTAGGTTTTACAGAGCATCTTGCAGAAGCAGCCACAGCTCTTCTAGAGGTTCTTATCCTTCTTAAAACACAGTAACCTTAATATTTTTGGTCTGTAAAGTGTTCTCTTTGAGTCTGATATAAACTGCTCTCTATAAAGACAAATATTTTTCTCCCTCACTCATTCATTTGCTGAACCTATGAATCCTCTTAGGGATGCTGGACCCTCACACCTAGGGGAAATTTGGAAGAGCCAGTTAGCCTAATGTGCAAGTCTTTGGACTTTGGGAGGAAACCGGAGTACCCGTAGGAAACCCACGCAAGCATGGGGAGAACATGCAAACTCCAGACAGAAACGCCAAAGGCTGGGACTCGAACCCAGGACCTTCTTGCCGTGAGGCGGACGTGCTAAACACTACAAAACCGTGCCGCCCAAAATATTTTTCTGTAACATTTAACTTTCTGATGGAAAGTTTTTTTTTAGGAAAACTGAAATCTTGTTTTTGTACCATACAGAAGTCCTAAAATAAAAGAAAAATATAAAAGCAAATTTTATTCTAAAAATACAGGGTGCCAAAGATTTTTGACCAGTACTGTATGTATACATGTCTGTGGCTTTGGGTTGAATTAAATGTTTGCTTATGGTGCTTAAAGTGTCACGGAGTGACCCTGGGGTGTCACATTCTTTGGGAATGTGAGTTAGCAGCTTAAAACAAGTTTTCATCTAAGTAAGCAAAATTAACACACACACACACACACACACACACACACACACACACACACACAGTAATACATTTTTTGGTTAAATTCACCATAAGGGTTTTGCTTTGCAGTAAATGTCAATTTAAACAAAACTGTACCATGATGAGGCTCAAACAGAGCAACAGGGTAAGGGAGGAAGAAAAAAGAACAAAGGACGTAAAAAAAAATTACAGGTACACAACAGGTACAAACAGGTTTTTCCCCAATTATCGTCATCATATTCGTACTTGCTGAAACTATATATAAACTATATACTTATTGAAACTGTAACATTGCTTTAGTTGCTTTTAAGGAAGTGGGTCTAGTCTGAGAGGCGCAGCTCATTTCTGGGAAAAAAGTCCAAGCCAAAGGCTAAAACATGGAAAAAAGTATCAGGATCCATGGTACCACAATACAGGGAATCACAATCTTTCTAGTGTAGCTTTAAAACGATATAATTATTACAGGTCTTCTTGTTGAAAATCACCACACTATAGACCACTGCATACTTTACAGGCTTGTAATAAAATGTCTGGCTCGAACACAGCTTTAGCGTTGGAGTTCAGTTGGACCAGATGTCCTCTTTTACCCAAATATGTCTCCTTACGATATATTTTGAATTTTATTTGCACTTATTGTCAACTGGGAGCAGGTGTTGCTAGGATACGTAGAAGAGTCAGTTTAATGCCTAGCTTGTCTGGCAGATTGACATTCAGAAAAATGGATCAGTGCCTGGAAAAACTGGTCATCAAAAATCTACCAAGAAGCACAGTGTACGGCCAAATGAATCAGCAACGTCCAAATTAGAGGAGTCCAAAAAACAAGAGCATTCAAAAAATACAAACCTCAGCCAAGCCCAGCAATGAAGCAAAATGTCAAAAATAGTCCTATCTCTATGTTAAATAATCCTTAAAAAATTCCTGAATCCAAAATTTGATCTAGATCATTTCCAAAATTTGCTGTGTTCTTCCTTGTCCAAAGCCCTGCCTCTGGTAGAAAGTTCATGAAAATCCACACAACTTTGTTTTGCGTAATCCTTTTGACAACCACACAAAATGTAGGGAAAACATAACCTATTTGGCTGAGGTAAATATATACACACACTGAAAGACAGTTTTTTATTAGACAAAGAAAAGAAAGGAACAGTTTTCCCTTAAATCCCTAAATAATTCTCTTGTTAACATTTGTTTACTGTACACTCTAAGATAGTAATGAGACTCGAAATTAGTGCTTTATTAAAGGCAAGTGCACATGTTCTACAAATTCCTCGTTAGAGTGATTTAAGAGCGAGAGTTTCCAAGGTCAAGGTCAAGTTTATTTTTAAAGCACATTTCAATACCTTGAAAATATTCAGAATACCAGTAAAATCAATCCTGAAGCAGACAGGAATCCAGTTGTGAAAAGTCAGAACTGGTGGTATGTGCCCATTCTTTCTTTTCACTCCTAAAATACAAGTGGTTGCATTTTGTACTAAGTGCAGATATAAAAAGACGACTGCTCTAAAACCACATACAAAAAGTTACAGAAGTCTAGTTGAGAGGATATAAAGGCATGAGTAACCTTTTCAAAGTCTTTTGTAGAAAGCCCTCACCTTGGCTGAAAGACTTAAAGTGAAATGAAAGGCAAGCCTTCCAAGCTCTCCTGATACACATAAACATATGAACATATGTATATTTTCATTAACAGGCACTTTTAACTTACAGTATCGAAGTAAAATAGTTAGGTACTTTGCATTAGCCAGTTAAAGGCTGCAGTTTCACTCTAGCTAGGGTAAGAAATTGCAAGAATAGGATATTAATAATAACAGTATAGACAAAATTCAAATCAGATATACACAAGTAAACGTCTGAAGAAAATAAGACTAGGCACAAATACAGTACATATGTGCTTCCGTTCACATACATCAAGCAAGAGTCCGATCATACATGTGAAAGAAAAGATTAATGCGCCATGTAGGCATATGCAAATTAGCTCCTTATTGCTGATGAAACCACGGGGTGATCATGTGAATTTTTGCTACTTTTTGTATTAACATGTTGCCATTGTGTGCAGAGTAATTAGTCATTTTTATTTTCTACACGAAAAAAGGTTCATAAAACAGTGTGTTTTAATAGGTTAATTAGGTTTGTGTTTAATTTCCTTTTAGCTGAAAAAAGGCTTTGACAACTGAGCTTATCTTTTTTATTTTTATTAAATCAAATTTTATCAAAGGAGTTGTCAAAAATTGCACCAAGGCTTTTAAAAATAACACCAACTTTATGAAGTCAAAGAACCATCATTGTTATCCAAAAGGTCAGATCATCCAAACAACAGTCTGTCTTAAATTTATTAAGACTGACAGAGTTCAAATCTATTGAAATTTTAATTTCTTTTAAACAGTACAACAAGCACTGAATTGAATTAGATTGAAATGGACCCTGTTGGCAGCATAGACTATGAAAAAAATGGGGCCCCAAAATGAAACCTTGAGGAACTCCTTAAGTAAGTGGTGCAACAGTTCACTGAGTGAACCGAAATGTTTCTGAACTGCAAATAGGACTTAACCCTTTCATTGCTACACACATGTACAGTGCTATGCTGGGTGATACACACACACACATATA
>JBCNYH010000009.1:8770536-8800112 GCA_039654325.1 Tandanus tandanus
ACACACACACACACACACACACACACACACACACACACACACACACACACACACACACACACACACACAGAGCTCTCTGACTTAAAACGATGGCAGAATGATGAGGCAATAACCGTCAGCAGGTTTCATATCACATTATTAAGAACAACTGTCCCCACACTCACATGCACCAAAACACACGCACCGTCATTTCACTTTTCATGGCTGGGTCGCACCTACAGACAGGATAAATGTTGAAATTAAAATACTTTAGAGGATAATGCATGCCTTTCATTCCTGGGCTGGTGAAATGGCCGTCTGTGCTCTCCTCCACCATCTATAAATACACCACCTCCCTCCCTTCCCTCCATCACCCCGTCCAATTCCAGCTGTAATTAACAATCGATTTATGCCTCCGCCATGAGCTTGGCTAATTAAGTTAAATTAGTTATGCAAAGCACAGGGAAAATTGAGGTTTGCCAAGGTTGTGGACTTTCCCAGCAGAACCGTTCCTTCCCCTTTTGGAAGACGGAGCAGTTGCTGACATTTAGCCAAGCCAACACGTCCAGTGGAGGGACCTTCTGGAACTAATGGAATCTTATGCATTAAGTGAGAACTCATTTCAGAGTACCTTTGGAGCAACTCTGGGTTTATGTTGTCTGGGGGTGAGGATAAATATGAGATTCTTAAAATTGATCCTGAACCAACTTAAACATGCATATGCACAAACAATGATGTCATAAAGCCAACAACATTACTTTTTGGGATTATCGGTGCTTTATTATTTTCATTCACAGTATCTCAATCTCTGATAAATTCTTGTTTCTGGTTACAAGGTGTTCATCAAGCATAAAAAATGTGTAATTGTTGATATGGAAAGAGTCTCCCGTGTCAGTGGTTTGTAACGCTAAGATCACACATAGCTAGTTGATAAAATGGCTTGCAAAAGTATTCATACCCTTTCAACTTTTCCACATGTTACAACCACAAACGTAAATATATATTTTTGGGATTTTATGTGATAGACCAACACAAAGAGGCACATAATTGTGAAGTGAAAGAAAAATGATATTGTTTTCAAAATGTTTTACGTATAAAAATCTGAAAAGTGTGGCATGCATTTGTATTTGTATTTCTGCAGCTCCTGCAGAGTTACCATGGGCCTTGTGGCTGGTTCTCTGACCAATGCTCTTCTTACACGAACTTTCAGTTTAGGTGGACGGCCATGTCTTGGTAGGTTTGCATCTGTGCCGTTCTCTTTCCTTATTGATGATGGATTGAACAGTGATCCGTTAGACGTTTAAACCTTGGGATTTTTTTTTTTAACCTAACCCTGCTTTAAACTTCTGCAAAACTTTATTCCTGACCTGTCTGGTGTATTCCTTGGGCTTCATGATGCTGTTTGTTCATTAATGTTCTCTAACAAACCTCTGAGGCCTTCACAGAACATCTGTATTTATACTGAGATTAGATTACACACAGGTGAACTCGATTTACTATTCAGGTGACTTCAAGGGGTATGAATACTTTTGAAAGCCACTGTATGTGAAAACTGTGAAAGGGAATACTGTTGTAATGTCGGTGGATTTTGGAGGTGGTCTGTAATAAATATTGTTGTAGAAATTGTGCAAATGAAGACACATTAGCTGGTTTATAAAAAATTAAACAAAACAAAACAAAACAATGACCTGACGTTTAACCCACAGTAAGTTTCAACACAACCAAACTTTCTGGCAATGAGAACCTTGACGTCCCGGCTCTCAAGGTAGCTCCTTGGCTCAAAAGTAATTCTGACAGAAGTGCCTCAAAAAACAAAAACAAACAAACAAAGAAACAAAAATCTACCATTGTCTACTGTAAGTAATTTTGGAAATGTAAGACCAGGGCTTAACAATCCGAGATAAAGCTGTAAGTTTAAGTTTTCCAAAATAGGAAAAACAGAACTTTACTCTATTTGCTTTTTTTGGTAACATGACAAGTTTTTCTTTGTCATGTTATTTTTCAGAGAAAAAAAGCAATCCTGGTAAATGATTATCATTAAACTGATTTACAGATGTTCCATAGCATTGAACACAACTCTATGGCCATACATGACAAGGTCTCCTTTATCTTTAATAATGTCCTATGGCATAAGAGTAGTGGAATTTTGTGATGTAGTTTTTGCGTTAAACCTCTTTCTTTCTTTGAATTCGCAGTAAATGTTTCCTGTTTAGGTTTTGACAGGAGTTTTCAGTTGGCTTGTGTCCTCTTGCACAGCTTAACCCCCTTAAGGTGCATTTATCGATTTTAATACTGTTTATACATAGATCTGGCTCTGTAGATGAGAAACAAACAGGGTGTCCTTGTGAGTATTTTTGCCTTGGCAATGCATATGGGGAAGCAGGAGTTTCTGAAGGGAATTACATTTGTTTGGCTAAGTTCATGTATCAATGATCTTTCTCCAGAATGAATGACTGCACAAATGTGATTGGAATAGCATCATCCTTCAGGAGGGAGCTCCTGAGCCCTTAAATCCTACATTTTGTAGCTTTAACTAATCATAGATTTCCATCCCAGTTTACCTTGTGGATTTACCAACATCACACTACAATGCTGTAAACACACATTCTTACGAGCTAAGCTATCTATTTTGCATTTGTTTACAGTACTACAAGGTCTGCACCCTCTGGTATGAGTAAATGTTGGTGTAGGCATTGTATGTGCTCGAGGTCACAGTATGCGGTCTCATTAGAGTTGTATAGGAGGCTTGCCTTCATAAGCAATGAGAAAAAAAAAAACCACACACAGCATGTCCTCTGCTCAGTGTGGAAGACTCCGCAGGGAAATAGCACAGCCACAAACAAAACTCTAGCACACCAATCACATCTAAATTACCACCGCAAACTAACGCCTTCATATTCTCCTGCTCTCTCCTCAACCCCTTGCCGGCTGAATCTCCCTGAGCAAGATCCGACTCTTAATAACAACACGAGGTAAAAGTGTGTGCACTGATACGGAGAATTCTCCATTTTTATGATCACAATGTAAACAAGTAGGATGTGTGGCACTGTGGGATTGATGAAGGAATCGAGTCAGGATTGTGGTGGGAGTGTGTCTCCCTCAGCATTTATTGCCAGACACAATATTGACTTGTTTGAAGCTATCAAGGCCAGAGTGCAGTGTGTTGGCTTTGTTGTGATTTAATATCAGCTCAGGATGTGGAATTAAGGGATATATCAATATTTTTTCAATGCTAATATCTAAGGGTTGGGTACTGTGCAAGCATGAATATGACTCACAGGTTTTTTTTTTTTTATAGGTTTTCTCCAACGTTTATAGAATTTCCAACAATTTTCTTGCACATGATACAAATGAAGCTGGCGGGGAAACCAGGCTTATCTTATACATTTGCATTTGTCGACTCAGTAAGACACATTGTGCTAATGAAGACATCGCCAGCTAGTATAGACTTTCTTTTTATCTTTAATATATTTCCAGTGCATGCACCCACTTTAAATTTCCACACATAACATAGTCTTCAGACTTTATATTTTTAAAAAGGCTGTCAAAATAATATTGGGGCCGGTGGTGTTCTGTTAGGGTGCTGGGCCCATGACCAAGAGGTTGTGGGTTCAAATCCCTGTTAGACCCCCACCTTGCTAAGACCCCTGGACGAGGTCTTAACCACAAGTGTGCCTCTGTCATTATACTGGCAGCAAAACACTGGGAAGGTAACCTGCGATGGACTAGTCAGTAGTACTTCAGGAGGAGATCAACTCCTTGTCGCTTCACGCTGCAGAAACTGGAGCAAGCTCTGGCTTGATGAGCCACAAGTGGTGTAAAAGCCCAACAGACTTTACCTTACCTTACTGTCAAAATAATACATTACTTGATTAGTTCATCTCAGAAAAAAATTATGAGTTAAAATAAATTTACTCAGATTATTTACAATCTGTAATGCTCTTTGATCCACTACCATTCTGGCCACAGGGGCTTCGTAAAATAAAGGAGTCAGATGAGCTCATGCTTGCTTCTCATACAATTGCACTGCATAAAGTATAAAGAAATGGCTGCTGTAGACTATCTAGTGCACTACTGTGATATATTGTTTATGGCACTTTCAAACCCCTTAATCCTAATAAAGCCCATTTCTTAATAATTGCTCTGCTGTTTTCCCAAACTGTTATTAGAAACATTGCTTCTTGCTTGCCAAAAATACTCAATCCTTATGATATAAGGATTCCATGATCAGAACTTTGATCATGGAATTTTTGCTGTGCAAGGGCATTTACGCATATGACTATTTTGGGAAGATATAAGGATTCTAACTGGTTTAAAATAATTTTTATTTGTTGCTGTTTGGATGTGAGCTGTTCATGGGGTGCCCAACTTTGGCTGACATAAAGATCTGCCTCCCTGCATCCCTAGAAGGAGTAAACAGTTTGGCAACGGAGTAAGTGAGTGAGTGAGTGTTGTTTGGATGTTATTTTCATAAAAAGTACTACCATGTGTTTTCTTTCCATTTTCCTCTGACGTCACAACACGTGCTGTGTTTTCTCACTCTCTCTCTCTCTCTCTCTCTGTGTGTGTCTCTCTCTCTTTCTCTCAAAAGTGCTCTCTCTCTAAAACACACACATACACTTTATGAATATCAGGTTGTCCGCCATGCATATAGGTTGTCTCAGACAAACAGAAACCCTTAGAAAAAGAATTTTGAACACTGTAACACATTTAATACTGTATCAGCAGAAAGTTACTGAATGTATGTGATTAATTTAGATTATTTGAAGGAGCTTTGTCATGATAAAGGTCCACAATACTAGTCTATATATGTTAAATAGCCATTTAACCTGCAAATCAATTTTTTGACCCTAACATAGAGCGAATGGGAATGACTTGCAACATAAACATTTTGAAATCTTGTTGGGTTGAACAGTTTTCATAGATTGAAATCATTCTCCGCATTGCCTTAGTAAATCAGTTGCATGAACCAAATTGTCTGTCAGTCTTAATCAATCAAATTAGCATTTATATAATTAGCTATGTTTTCTTTGATAACACTATAATGTTATTTACTCTACTTTCTTCAGACGACCATGACACAGCTCCTATAATCACTCTCACTCTCCCTCACTCATTTGCTGAACCGCTTAATCCTAATAGAGTTGCAGGAAGACTGGTGCCTGTCTCAGCCCATTCGGGGTGAAGACTCCCTGAACAGTTCACATCCAAACAACAAATATAAATGATTTTATACTGGTTAGAATCCTTATTTCTTTCCAAAACAGTGGCATGTGTAACTGCCATTGCACAGCTAAAAGTTCTGACCACAGAATCCTTATATCAGACCATCGCAGGGCAACTCACACATGGCCATTCACACTCACACCTAGGGTCAATTTGGAACAGCCAGTTAGCCTAATGTGCATGTCTTCGAACTGTTGGAAGAAACCGGACTACCTGGAGAAAACCCATGCAAGCGCGGGGAGAAACTCCACACATAACACCCCCTGCCAAGCCTGGGAATCAAACCTATGACCGTTTTGCTGTGAGGCGGACGTGCGAACCACTACGCCACCGTGCAGCCAACCCCCCTCCAATTAAATAGCACGTAATTAATTACATTCATTTTAATTGCTTGACAGCCCTAATTTTTAAATATTAACCAATAATGCATTCGTACATACAACTACAATGATTGGCTGAGCCTCTGCAGTGAGAATATGTAGCGGCATGATATTTAAATTGATGACGGTCTTCAGTTAGTCTTGCACTGTAATTAGAGAGATAAGTCCTTCATGAATTACAGATAGATGGTGTTGTACAGTGACCTGCACTGATTTCTCTGTTAGATTAATGAACAATTATTTATGTATGGATATTTGAAGTGGATATACAAAAAAAAAGTATCTGAATACTTATTTCCCCTCACTGTGTACAGTATTTCATCATGCATCATTCATCATTATAAACACTATCAGGGTTTCTGCTGCTGTATTCATCACACGCTGTAGTTATAGTGCTGCTGAAACCTTCTCCGGTATATCTGTGCAAAATAGAACAGCAGAATCAAAGGACACAGATAATATTTTTTTGATTTGGGGGAGAGCATGCATATTTCATGAGAGCCTGAGGGATCACAGAAAGAACACTGATTCTTCAATAAATGTTTTTATTTTTTTATTTTTTTGCCACTGCCGTCACTGCACTGTGGGGGCAAATATCAAATTTGCACTGGAACCGCAAGCACTTATAATGTAAATAATGCAGTGTCATCATAAAAGACTGCAGGTAGCATAAAAAGAGATGCTGTTCTAGTAAACACTAAGCAAAGTTATGTCTATAGAGCCTCAGTGCCCAGTGTAATAAATTCTAGATAATTTAACTTTCATATACTGCCTTAAATGCAGCCTCAAAATAACCAAAATGTTCAGCAAATGCTAGATTTCATGGATCCTGAATGCGATATCAGCACATAATGCATACTGTACATTCAGAGGCAATTTAGTTACAAGTCCACCTACTGGTGTGTTTTTTCTTTTTGGTGGTGAGAGGAAGTATACATTGTACGCCTGTAAGCCATTCCACCATGGGATCATGTTAACTAAAGTATTGATCAAATTCCAGGGGTGAAATATCATTTCAAGTAAATATCACAGCATGAGCTCAATCCCGTCTTATTCAAACGGCTCACAGTTCATTGTTTCCTTCGCTTCTGTCCTGCTCTGCTTGCTAAAAAGAAAATGTTCTGTTGTGACATTTCGGCTTTTTTTTTTTTTTTGGAGAGGAATACGGTCATATCTCTGCAGTCGGCAAACAGAATTGATTCCAGATGATGCGGTGCATCAGTGGCAATCTTTCAAAAAGGGAGTGTTTGGGATTTGATTCAGGCAGACAGCAAATGCCTGCTGGTAATATCTCTCTAATGCAGAGCTCAGGGGAAATGGTCTGCTGCTGTATTGGTTATGTTTTGGACAATGTTTACAAAGTTACACTGGGTAGAAACTGATACGGTCCTTGAAATACATCTAAACGTCCACAGCATTTCTTAGGCCTGGTGCAGCTTCTAGTCTGAAGTAGGGATTGATATCAATACTGCTATCAGGTGTTGGAATACAATACTGTTGTCAGCGTAGTGTACATTGCCGGACTAATAAACAGACAGTAGCAACAATACAGATTTTTGGTGGTAATCAGATCAAATCCTGGATCCAGAATTTTTTTTTAAAGATTCTTTAACGAACAGTGTGTAAGATATAGCTGTATCTAGCACCACCCAGCGATACAAATGGAACCAACTGAAATTTCATTCTGGGGCGGCATGGTGGCATAGTGGTTAGCACGTCTGCCTCACAGAAAGAAGGACCTGGGTCTGGGCTCAGGCATTTCTGCGTAGAGTTTGCATGTGATCCTCGTGCTTGCATGGGTTTTCTCCAGGTACTTGGGTTTCTTCCCACAGTCCCAAGACATGCACATTAGGCTAATTGGCTATTCTGAATTGCCCCTTGGTGTGGATGTGAGTGTGAATGGTTGTGTGTGTTGGCCCTGTCATGGTCTGGTGAGTTTCTGGGCTATTGTAGAAACATGGCATGCACGATGGCTGCCTCCATAAGGCCCATATAGTATATGGATATAGACAGCTTATTCTAAGTCTCTGAAAACTGAACAACTTTTTTTTAATGATTATAGATTCTTGAAAACTTATTTACAGATGATATACTTTAATTTCTGCTAATAGATCCTAAAAATGTTACATGCTGTATTTGGAATGTTGTAAGGTAGTTTGAAAGTGTGATATTACAACAGGTCCAGCAGATTGTGCTGTGCACTTTGGTATTGTTATGTTGGCTTGGTGGAGGTTTGCACTCTACAAGTGTTTCTAGTTAGATTAATTTCAGTTTGATGGCTCTGAGTAGAGAGGAATGTTAGAAAAAAAAGTTATACTATGAGCAGCAAAAAACAATCAAAAAAGAAATCTTTGAAAGAAGCGAGAATCAGTACACATATTTTCACACATGAGCAAATGTTTGAGACATAATCAACTTCACAGTGAAGCTCTGTTCAAAAAGTTTCAGTAGGTTGTGTGCTACATACAGTATTTACTTGTACTACAAGTGGTTCTTCTAATGGTTTTAATTCTGAAGCAAAGTACAGTATTTCTTCTGGTGGCACATAACCGTAGTCATTAGCACATCTGCCTTACAGAAGGAGGTCCTGGGTTCGGCGAGTGTGTTTGTGTGTGGACTTTGCATGCTCTCCCTGTGCTTGCATGGGTTTCCTCCAGTTTTCTTTCACAGTCCAAAGACATTCACATTTGGCTAAATGAATGTTCCAAATTGCCCCTACGTGTGAATGTGAGTGTAAATGGTTGTGTGTGTGTGTGTTGGCTCTGTGATGTACCCTGCCTTCAACCGGTTGTTGGCTGAGACAGGCTCCTGCCTCACCACAACCTTAGTAGGATCAAGTGGTTCAGCAAGTGAGTGAGTGTGAGTAAGTATTTATTCTTTACTTATGTGTGTGCATGTATTTTCTCTTGTTTTTTCTCTCTCTCTCTTTTTTTCATGTTCTATTGTGTCTGGAAATGGGTTCAGGTATACTCTGACTGTAAGGTCAACCACAAAAGCCACACTTTTCTTTTAACATAAGGTATAACTGAATTGTCATCTAAATAGATTTCTATTTGAGAATGGAGTAAAACTTCATAAGCAATTTTAATAATGCATGCATTACTCAGAAAACATTCATTCATTCATTTTATGAACCGCTTAATCCTAATTAGGGTCGCGGGAAGGCTGATGCCGCCAGGCCATTGCAGACTCAGAAAACAGAGTCCGGAATATTGAGAGGTGCATTATTGTTAAAGCACATGAAAAGAAATTCAAAAGAAAATGCCTTTCATTGGCCATCCCCTCTGCTAGCATTTTGAAAAATGAGTTGGTCTTCACTATTTTCCAAGCTCACAGAACAAAAAGAGCTACAAATGATGATGATGATGATGATGATCATGCACAAGCTACCAGTCTATTTTGTTGTAATCTGAGAGAAGAACAATTTAGCACACCAATTTAGCACACAAGCCTCTCAGGATGATGACAATCTGAAAAGCTAATAATGACAAATAACTAGCAACAAGTAACAAAGTCATTTCTTTTTTATACAGGCACAGCACTTATCCAGACGCACCTTGCTTGCCGTCTCAGGCAGGAATAATCAGTACAAGATAAGGCTAAGGTGATCTATCATCAGAGTTTCCGGCTTTGAGATTTTCAGTACAACGGGAGCGTAGGCATGACTAGTGCAACGCCATCCATCATCTCACTTGTGAACCAGGCAGGGGCATTTTAACATTGAGATAGCATGGCTACAAACTTTATCATGTGGCTTGCAAGACCTCAGCATAAAGTCATGGGGTCTGAAGTGCTTTATCAGGAGCTGTACAGAACTGACCATCTGAAAAACTCCTGCATAAGCCTTTGAACTTAATCCGGCCGTGCAAGACTTCACTAGATTTAACTGACATGGAGTATATTGTAGCCTCACTTGATCTGAATTCTGGAGCGGCTTTGAAAATGGTGGTTCTTCCAAAACACTGTTACCACAAAGCTACACTCATCTAGAATATACTGTATGCTGTGGTTTAACAGTTTTCCTTCACTGGAAATAAGAGGCACAAACCTGTTCTGACATGACAGTGCATCTGTGCATGAAGTGAGTTCCGCGAAGACATGGTCTGTTGGAGTGGAAAAACTGAAGTGTTCTACACAAAGCATTTACATTTATGGAATTTGGCAAATGGCCTTAGCGTATCTCATTCATAAGGTTATAATTTATTAGCTTGGTGGTACTGGGGCTTGAACCCCTAACCTTCTGGCCAGAAAGCCAAAACCTTAACCACTGAGCCAGCACTCTATGCTAAGTGGTCATTTGAGCAACTGATTAATCCCTGTTAGCTTGTATTTTGTTTATACAGTTAGGTATTTGAGGGTTAAGCACCAAGGCTTGAAACCCTAACCTTATGATCAGCAACCTAGAACGGTCATTTGACTTATAAGTTCATTCATTAATTCATTTGCTGAACCACTTAATCCTAATTAGGGTCATGGGGAGGCAGGCACCGTTCTCAGCCAACTCTGGGTGAGGGCAGAGTACACCCTGGACAGCTCGCCAGGCCATCACAGGGCAGAAACACACTGACGGCAACCCAATGGCCTACTCTTTACGAACGACAGCAATAGTTATTTTACATGCCTCTCACCACAGACAGTAAGAGACATGGCCTTTGATAACCCAGTTAGCTGCACTGGAGGGACAGCAGTGACAACCTGGCGATAGTGGGGCTTGAACCCCTGACCTTCGGATCAGTAAGCCAGCACCCTACCACCGGGCCACCACTGCCCTGACTTACAAATTATTTAAGCCAAATAAGTCTTAGAGTGGTTATTTGAGTATCTATATAGTTCCTCTCAGCTTGTAACTCACCAACAATCCTGAGTTGTTGAGGGTCTAAGGCCATACTCAAGGGCCCAACAGTGGCAGCTTGGTGGTACTGGGGCTTGAACCTCCAATCTTTTGATAAGTAACTGAACCATCACTCTATATTATGTGGCTATTTAAGTTACTGTATACTTCCTACCTGCTTGTATTGCATTTATACAACTGGAGGGTTAACGGTCTTTCTCAAGGACAAAGCAGTGGTAGCTTGGTAATACTGGGGCTTGAATGCCCGACCTTCTCTTCAGTAGCCTAATGCCTTAACCACTGAGCCACCGCTCTAAATTGAGTGGTTCAATGCGTTAGTGTACACTTCCTTTCAGCTTGTATCTCACTTATAGAACTGAGTAGTTAATGGTATGGGGCCTTTGCTCATGCACCCAACAATGGCATCTTTGTGGTACAGGGGCTTGAATCCCTGACCTTTTGACCAGGCCTTAAGCACTGAGTGACCACTTTATAAAGAATGGTTATTTGAGTTACTGTACACTTTCTGTCAGCTTGAAGCACTCTGGCCATTCTTTTCTGATGTATTTCATCACTGGATGCTCTTTTCCTTCACGGTTTTGGGTAAACTCTGCAGAGTGAAAATTTCAGTGTATCAGTAATTTCTCAAATACTTAAACCAGGCCCTCTGGCACCAACAGCTATGCTGAAGTCAAAGTCTCTGATATTATTTTTCCCCCCATCATTACGCTATTTGCATATGAGAATACTATCCGAAACTCTTGCCATTGACAGTAACTGTATGATTTGCTTATGCAGCTCACATGTTATTGACTTAGTGAATAATAGCAAGACTGTCCAGATCTACAAGTACTCCTTATAAAGTGGAGTGTAAGACACTGAAGCTCCTGGATATTGACTAGGCAAATTCACTTATTAACATGTCTATCCCTTTGATGTGAGTCCACTGTGGCATGGAAGAATATTCAGACCAGCTGCCGCTGTGGAGGTGGATTTCAGTGGGGTGTGTCTGACTGGTCCACATCAAATAAGTCACAAATGTCAATTCAAAATGCTGAAGGTGACGGTATCACTATATCACTTGTTCTCAAGGACAGATGGTGCTACATCGCAACCTGATCTATATTCAGTATGGGGCATGCACAATATAAAGGGAAAAAGAAACAGCGATCAGGCTGTGTAACTCTACGCGCCCTACTTTCTAGCAGAACTTCCTGAAACTTCACTTCTCAAATTCACAGCTCAGATAAGACGAGGCAAATGGAACAGAGGTTATTAAGGGAATAGAATAGCTGAGAAAAACAGATTTGCAAAGATTTGAGGAAGTATGCTGCTTTGGTCAGGAGCTACATGGCTGTTTTTGATAAAGTTGAGAAATGCTTTAATCTCCAAATTTGTTTGTTAGGATGCCATTCATGCATGAAATCTGTTTTTGTATTTTTATTTTTGTTGATAAGATATTCTGCACATAGTATTTTTTTTTTTCGGATGTATGTGTATATTTCTGGAGCATGGTGGTGTAGTATGTAGCACTCTTGCCAGCAAAAAGCTCCTGGGTTTAAGCCTTGTGGTTGGTGAGAGCATTTCTGTGTGAACTTTGCATGTGCTTGGGTTTTTCTCTGGCTATTCTCTATATTTCCTCTCACAGTCAAAAGACATGCACATTAGGTTAACTGGCTGTTCAAAATTGCCCCTACGTAGATGTGAGTGTGAATAGTGTGTGGATTGGCCCTAGGATGGACTGGCAAGCTAGTCAAGCTATTCACTCAGAGTTGGCTGAGATAGGCTCCAGACTCCCCGTGACCCTAATTAGGATTAAGCAGTTCAGAAAATGATGATGAATGGAAATTACAGACCATTGTGTTTTTGTAACCTTAGAATTTATTCATTAATTTCCTAAACCAATTGACCTATTGTGCATGTCTTGTTGACTATGGGAGGAAAGCAGAATACATAGGAAACCCAAACAAAAACAAGGAGAATATGCAAACTCCACACAGAAACACCCTCGCCAAGCACAGGACTCAAACCCAGGACCTTCTTGCTGTGGGGTTGATATACTAAACACACCGCCAGGCTGTCCCAGATTAGAATTGCCCCTTCATAACTACACAGGAAGCGGGTCCTCTTCCACAGCGCAGCTATGTTGAGCCACCTAGTCTTGGAAATGAAAGACGAGAATGGCAATCCTGTAGAGAGCATCCTCCATGTTTCGTGTTTTTAAAAGTGGCAGCATGAATGCAGAAGAAGGACAAAGAAGAGGAAAGAAAAGGAATCAGTGTTTGCTGGTGCTGCAAGTTTGTGAACCTGATTTGTTGTAAGATTATAGTTATTCGTGCTGCGCGAGCGGAGCACCACTGATAAGAAAAAAGCGTCTAACCATCGAGTTGCTTTTGGAACATTAAGAAAAACCTATAGCGTACGTCCGTTCATGTCTCCGTCCTTCTGGCAAACGTGTACACAAGGGAACCCTGTGTTATTCTTTGAAAATTTTATATCTTAAAAAAGGAAAAACTGGGAGAGAGTAGTATATAGAACAAGAGGTGTATAATACTCGAGTCATGTGATGTGACGTCATTGAGAATGAATATTGACGTCATTGAAATAAATAAACAACTACTTATATTCTTGTGTTATTGAAATATTCTCTAAACCTAGAGAACAAGTTTCAAATGGTGTACCTTACACCATTAAGTACATGTCGAGACTAAGATTGCATGTTTGGTTACCTCATTTTTATTCCCTTCTATAAAAAAGATATTAAAATGAATTAATCCTGATATACGTAGGGAAATCATAAGGGAGCTCCGCTTTTAGGCAGTGCCTAAATCTCTATATTATTTAGTATGAGGAAAAAGCAAGGGAGTGTACATTTACGTTGTTGTTTGTATGCTACATGCATCTGTACATACAGCCACTGTATGTTCTAATACACACTTGGAAAGGTAGGAGTAAGGGGGCATTCACTTGCTTGTAATGGACTTAATCCTATATAGTGTACCTTTCCGGTATTCTCTCACAGTCAGTGGATGTAACAAAGTGCTGTGCTAGTAAACACACATGATGGAGCACAAATTATGCCTCTTATTTCTAATTATCTACCTTGAGTACCTGATAGTGGTTCATGTGTTTAGTATGTGGGTGTATGTCAGAGAGTGCATGTTCTGATGCAGGTCTCTTTTATTGATTGGCGCAAAGCAAGACCATTATCAGATTTTAGCCTTGGTTCACTGAGGGCCTCATGCATTTAGAGTTCTTAAAAACACCACTATTCGATAAATCTTCAAGGTGCCGTAGTTAAAGCAAATAAAATGCTACAAAACAACCTACAATGTGTGTATTGTGAAGCTTTGCTAACTTGGGTCCATCAACTCCCAGGCAAGTTAACCAAGGAAAATTCCTCGGAGAAAGTTCAAATTCAAGTTAAGTGGAACTTAATACTGTGCAATTCTGACACTTGATTTTATTTACTGCAAGCAGGTTCTGGATTTGAATCCTTTTCTATAGGGGCTTTGCATGTTCTTCCTGAGCTTTTATTTTTAATGGTTTAATGGGCTTTCTCTGGATATAATCCAAAGACATGAAAAATAAGTTCGCTGGCTACACTACATTGCTTTGCCCTGGTGACCTGTTCAGGGTGTACCTCCTCTCTGACTTGAAGTCAGTTGGGATTGACTCTTGTGTCAATCCCATGAGACACTAATATTTTTTCTCCTAAAATTTCCCCTGTGATGCTGATGGAAGAGAAGGCTTTGGCTTACTGATGTAAAGATTGGGGGTTTGAGCCCCAGTCCCACCAATCTGTAACTGCTGGATCCCTGAGCAAGGCTCTTGTCCCACATCTGCTCAGCTGTATAAAATGTAAGTGCTGCATAAGAGCATCTGCCAAATGCTGTAAATGTAATGGAAGGATGGTTATGGTATAGTTAAAGCCAATATGCTCAATGTTAAAGATAGAAATAGATATGGACAGAGCCTTCTATGCGTAGTCTGCACTCATTTCATCCATATTTTTTGCATTTCTTTTTTTGCATGCATAAGGACTACTGGCAACCATGAGAGCGCTGTAGCCAACATTTCACAGGACAGTCATGAAGAAGAATTTATAACAATTGGCAAACTTACTAAAAAGTGGTTATGCAAGTTTTAAAGAAGTTATAAACATCTACATTGAGTTAGGGATAGTCGTGGCCTGGTGGTAGGGTGCTGGATTACTGATCCCAAGGGCGGGGGATTAAGCCCCACTACCAACAGGTTGCCACTGCTGTCCCACCAGTGCAGCTAACTGGGTTATCAAATGCCGGCCATGTCTCTCACTGTCTGTGGTGAGAGGCATGTAAAAGAACCATTGCTGATTTTCTTTAAGAGTAGGCTGCATTGCCGTCAGCGTGTTTCTGACCTGTGATGGCCTGGCGAGCTGTCCAGGGTGTACTCCGCCCTCGCCCACAGTCGGTTGAGATGGGCGCCAGCCTCCCTGCGACCCTAATTAGGATTAAGCGCTTCAGAAAATGAATGAATGAATGAATATATTGAGCTACTTTGCCCGTCCACAGGAGCAAACATTTGATACAAAACAGCTTGGAGGGTGATTTGAAGTGCACTGGATGGCAAAGGAAAAAATGGCAGTTCATGCAAGACTGATTTGTTTGTGTCCACAACAAGTCCATGAACAAGCAGAGCAAAATAATGGTATTTATTGGCCTCACAGACCATCTATCATGCTAATTCCATGTTTTCTTACAGTCCTGTTACTTTTTAAAGCACATTATTAAGGCCTTGCACGCCTTCAGCATGTTTATGCTTCATAATCACTGAACTGCCCCTAGTGGATGTATTGCTTAGTACTGACGCTGAAGTAAATTACTTATGTGTCAGTTGAAATGTTTGTAATGTACATATTTAATTTTCATATTAAGGGGGCACAAATGGTCATTTAGATGATTTAATTGCAGAATTTCATGCATGTGCAGATCAGTTTAAGGTCTGCAGATCAGTGTTCTTTTAATACTACCTGGCAAATCCACTATTATAATAGCAGCACCTGTCTCTAAAAGGGAATGGGAGATAAAACTCTTATCGAACATTTATTTGAACATGCTCTAAATTAACTTGTACCATGCACTTCAGAACATACACTTAGAGTGTTAAAATTTTGCCCACAATGTAAATTATTTGAAATAATTTTGTTATATGGCCCATAAGGTTAATTATTTGGATAATAGGGCTCATAATATCAATTATTTTGGTAATAGGGCCCATAAGGTCAATTATTTGAATTATAGGGCCCTTAAGGTCAATTATTTGGCTTATAGGGCCAATAAGGTGAATTATTTGGGTTTTAAGGCCCATAACCTGAATTGTTTGGGTTAAAGGGCCAATAAGGTAAATTATTTGGGATATAGGACCCATAAGGTGAATTATTTGACATATTGGGCCCATGGGGTGAATTAGTTGGCTTATTGGGCCCATGAGGTGAATTATTTGGGTTACAGGACCCAGAAGGTGAATTGTTTGAGTTGTAGGGCCCGTAAGGTGAATAATTTGACATATTGGGCCCATGAGGTGAATTATTCTGGTTAAAAGACACCTAAGGTGAATTACTAGAGTTATAGGGCCCATAATCTGAAATATTTGACATTGAGCCTACAAGGTGAATTATTTGGCTTATTGGGCCCAAGTGGTGAATTATTTGAGTTACAGGTTCCATGAGGTGAATTACTTGAGTTATAGGACCCATAAGGCGAACTATCGAGTACCACAGCAGGTCATCAGGAAAACAACACAGAATGTTCTGAAGAAGCTAGACAGGGGCTGATCCTTGTATCCAATATACACCATTTTAGCTGACTACACTATAATGTTCACTCAGTTTATTAGTCTCAGAGATAGTGATGAAAACTTAGACCTTGATGAACTTACTTAGGGCATACTCAACCAAATGTGAGAAGCTGTACCATGAATCATACTGTTGAACATGCACCTTCAATATGTATGTTCCATGATGACATGCTATGGATTTGTCAGTGAACTGGGGTTAAATGGGAGGTGCACAACTGTGTGAATTTACAGTCTGGGCTAGAAAGAAATCAATATTAGAATATTCTTCTTCTAAGGATTGGGGGTATTTTTTCTTTTGCTCCACAAGAGGGGAAAAAGTCATTTACATAAATTAAATGGAAATGGAAGCAATAGATCTGCGATTTACATAACAATGGGGCAATTTATGTAAATCCACCTACTGTTATGTTTTTGGGTGTTTTAATGTTTAAAAAACTGAGGTAAACCCATGCAGACAAGAGATGCACAGTATCTCAACAGACAGTAACTCAGTAAGTCAGAATTGAATTGGAAATTCTGGAGTTGTGAGGTCACAATGCTACCCACTGTATTTCTGTGCAAAATATAAATAAGCCATCAAGCAATGTGGATGCAATGTGAATAAAGAAACATTGTATTAATGTTTTTTCCCTTAATGGTAAACCCATTTACACAACAACAACAACAATAATAATAATAATAATAATAATAACAATAAAGCCATTTGCCTTGTTTGAATTCCTCCACATTTTAAATGAGACTTGGTTGGCTAGGTTAAAGGAGTCCAAAGGTATCAATCGCTAAGCAAGGCCTAATGACTTTAACAGGCTCTGAGAGCAGTGCCTTCCCAGCCCATCAATGTCACAGGTGCTCCACCGTGTAGGTGGGCTAAACAAAATCCTATTGCCTGTCGTGGGTGAAGTGCAGAGTCACTGCTCCTTAATGAAGGACAGTCAGGAGGCAATCGAGCCTTAGAGTGCGCAGCACTGTCCTGCAGATACCTTCAATTTACCCTGCCTTTATCTTTATATAGCATCCTTGGCTTTTCCAAATTAGAAATAAACCTCATCACCCAAGGGCCCAGGCAATGCAGGCAGTGGTAGAGTTGATTGATTGAACACAATCAGCATGGGAACAAGGGAAAGATTCAGCTAAGTGGCTATTTGTCTCTTCCTCTTTCACTAAAGGTAAGATGTCTGGTGAACTGGTGAAGGATTGCTGCCTGTTTATCCAAACTTTCCAGAACCTTCTTCGAGTTAGTTTGAACTTTTCAGAAGTCTTTTGGCAGGGATGTAGTGGGGTTTGTCTGAGTTCTAGGCAAGTTGCAAAGCTTCATCATCCTTTTCCTCCTTCCCTGTGGGCATGTCTCTGGCTCAGTGACCACGCTGGCCCTTTTTGATGAGGTTGCTAAAGGTGTGTCATCATATCACGGACCTCTTGATTTCCTTCCCAGTTATTTTGTGACAAATTGGCACAAAATATGATATAAGCCAATGCCACCTTGACAGTCAAGACCTATTTTGAGTTTTCCAAACATCGGGTAATAAGGTAAAGACTTTTCAGGAAGTTAATGAGAATCTCACTTCATACATTTTTTGAATTAAACATTTTGACACACAGAGAAGTCTTTAACATCATGTACTTATACTTATATCAAATACTGTTTTTGTCTACGGAATTGAATTAGATGTAAAATTATGTTTCATATAGAGTTTGCATGTTCTCCCCATGCTTGACTGGGCTTTATCCGGATATTGTGGTTTCCTCCCACAGTCCAAAGGCATGCACATTAGACTAATTATTTCAAGTTGCCCAAGGGTGTGAGTGTAAGTGTGTAAGGTTGTGTGTTGACCAGTCGATGTACTTGTGAGCAGTTCAGCTCCAGCCTCTCCGCAACCCTTGTAGGATTAAGTGGTTCGATGAGTGAATGAACGAATGAATTCGCGAAAATGGAATACAGTATGGAATACAATATTCAAAGTGTGTTTTAATTAGCATATAATTACCTACACCTACCAGTCTCCCCGTGACCCTAGCAAGATTAAGCGGTTCAGAAAATGAATGAATGATGTAAGTATTTCTGTTTAGCTCCACTAAATATCTTAGCAACAAATAACCTCTTCCTTTCATTGACAGATTGAGAGATCATAACATATATAAAAAGAGGAGCTTTTTAACTACCTCGGTGACCTCAGCCCCAGTGATAGCCAGACCCCCTCTGAACCCCCAGGCTCTTCCTCTTCCACAGAGGGTGTGATGGTGGGATTTGAAGAGCTCCGGGGGTGGACGAGATCCGCCCTGAATACCTCAAGGCTCTGGATGTAGTAGGACTGTCTTGGTTGACACATCTGTACAACATCGTGTGGTCATCGGGGGCCGTACCTCTGGATTGGCAAACCGGGGTGAGGGTGTGTTCCAACTATCGTGGAATCACACTCCTCAGCCTACCTGGGAAAGTCTATTCAGGAGTACTGGAAAGGAGGATCCGGCCGATGGTTGAACCTCGGATTCAGGAGGAACAATGTGGTTTTCGTCCCGACCACAGCACTCTCAATCAACTCTACACACTCTAAAGGATCCTGGAGGGGGCATGGGAGTTTGTCCAACCTGTCCACATGTGCCTTGTGGACTTTGAGAAGGCTATCGACCGTGTCGCTCGGGCTATCTTGTGTGGTGTGCTCCGGGAATATGGTATACAGGACCCGTTGCTACGGGCCGTTCAGTCTCTGTATTTCCGGAGGCAGAACTTGGTCCGCATTGGTAACACCATGTCGAATTCATTTCCAGTGGTGGTTAGACTCTGCCAAGGCTGCCCTTTGTCACCGGTCCTGTTCATAATTTTTATAGATAGAATTTCAAGGTGTTGAGTGGTTCTGGTTTGGTGGCCATAGGATCTAGTCTCTGCTTTTTGCAGATGACGTTGTCCTTTTGGCTTCATCGAGCCGGGACCTTCAGCTCTCACTGGAGCGATTCACAGCTGAGTGTGAAGCAACTAGGATGAGAATCAGCACCTCCAAGTCAGAGGCCATGGTTCTCAGCCGGAAAAGGGTGGAATGCACCCTCCGGGTCTGGAATGCACCCTCCGGGTCTGGAATGAGGTCCTGCCCCAAGTGGAGGAGTTCAAGTATCTCAGGGTCTTGTTCACGAGTGAGGGAAGGATGGAGCGAGAGATTGACAGGCGGATTGGTGCAGCCTGTGCTGTAAAGCAGAGCTTGTACCGGTCCGTCGTGGTGAAGAGGAAGCTGAGCCGGAAGAATCACTGCTCCTAGAATCACTGGTCCTTCGCATTGAGAGGAGCCAGTTGAGGTGGCTCAGGCATCTGATTAGAATGCCTCCTGAACGCCTCCCTGATGTGGTGTTTCGGGCATGTCCAACAGGGAAGAGACCTCGGGGCCGACCCAGAACACGCTGGAGGGACTACATCTCTCGGCTGGTCTGGGAACGCCTTGGCGTCCCCCCGGAAGAGATGGAAAAAGTGGCTGGGGAGAGGGATGTCTGGACTTCACTGCTTATGCTGCTGCCCCTGCGACCCGACCCAGGTACAAGTGGAAGAAGATGAATGAATGAACCAGATGTGTGTGTTCCACTTTCATTTTAAATGTATTACCTTTGCTAGGAAAGTTATAGGTTTTCACTGGTGTGGATCTATTTGTTTGTTTGTTTGTCTAACTGTTAGCAACTTCCTTTTCACAGTTTTTGCAGATGAATCTGAAATTTATAGGATGAGTAGGTGATCACCCAATGATTTTACCATTATGGCCAAGATAGGCTACAGCCTCCACGCCACCCCAAGAAGGATTAAGCAGTTTGGCAAACGACTGAGTGATGATTTTCCTGTCTAAACAAGTGTTATTTAATAAAAAAAACCCCTGAGAAATATATTTATAAATATATAAATTTGGGGAAATATATCTATATTTAGGTTCAGATGCTTTGATGTCAAACCAAGTTTCATTCAGTTCTGATCCTGATTGCACATTTGGCAGCAATTAAGATTTCACATAACAGAAAATCCCTTTTTTTGGGGGGAAGTGTGGCAGTACGGCAGGTCCAGCAGGAGTGTTGTGTACTTAATTTTTATGGTGTGGTAGAGGTTTACACTCTTCAAGTGCTTTTGGTTATTTTAATTTGTTTTAAATAAATGTAACATGTTGCAGTGACACATATTGTACCTATCTCTATCTCCACTAAACAAAAAAGTTAAAGAGGGAGAATAAAAACATGCATGTCATGTAAACAGATGTGAAATATGGATGCTCTTTTTCTCTTCCTATTTTTGTCTATCTGCAGTTGTGTAAGTGGGTTGCTAAATCTGACAGCATATCCCATTTTGTGTGTAACTGAGCAGCATCACTGAACACTTCAGAGTCAACAGGAACTTCAATCAGAGCATGTCCTTAGTTGTTACTTTCTTGAGAATATCAGAGAACATCAGTGCATGCCCTGATCTGACACTGGTCTGATTATTCGCCTGCAATCAGAGGTGGAGCTGGATGGTGGCTCGGGTGGCAGTGATATTTGATTGACCTCAGTTGCCACCCCAATTTTTTTGTGGGATTAAAATGCTACCGTCCACCACTGAAAGAACCTTAACTGCTGTCTGAAACTCTGTTCTCACATTTTTTCAAACTTTACTATATTTCTGTTTACTATATACTCATTTAAAGCTGTCCTTTTCTGTCTCTTATTATATTAACATTCATTCATTCCTTCATTTGCAAAACTGCTTCATCCTACTAGGGTTGCGGGGAGGCTACAGCCTATCTCAGACGACTCTGGGCGAAGTCAACAAAAAATCACTCTTAACAGCTGCCAGTCCATAACAGGGCAAACACACCCATACAACAATTCACACTTATATTCACAGCTAGGGGCAATTTGGAACAGTAAATTAGCCTAATGAGCATGTCTTTGGACTGTGGAAGGAAACCCACGCAAGTAATTCAGAGCACGGTTCATGATGCACAGCAGTCTTTGTTTCTATCTTTGCTATATGATAATAATGATGAGAATAAGCTATTTATGATAATATAAGCTAATATATATGCTAAAATAATATAAGCTAAAATAATATAAACTATTTATGTGTAAACTAGCTAGATACTGCTCGGGTTTTACTGACAAACATTTACAAGCAGGAAACACGCAAGAGGGTTACCTAGGCAGCCAAAGCTGTCGATGAGTGCTTCGCTAAGTGATTCGATTGTCTCGCAAAAGTGATTTGTTTGTCATTCAGGGGAGATGAGATTCACTTGTCTCTAATCACTTCCTGTGTGTATGCCCCTTACTTTAACATCTGTATCTTCCATACAGATTTAATTAAGCTAATTTCTAGAGACCCTGTTGTTTTCTAGAATTGCCACCAACTGCGATCATCCACTTACAGCAATGGCAGGAAATCATTTGGCAGAATCTGTTCCATCAATTAACAAGGGTTTGCAACTTGAGCTGTGTCCAAGCACCTCCACTGAGAGTTTACAACTATTTACACGATTAGGCTGCCAAATCTTGGGGATGCCACTCTTCTGAGGTTTGGCTATCAGGAGTTCAGTTGTCCTGGAGTCCACTCAGTGAATGAGCAAATAATTAAAACTGGAAGCTGTGAAGCAGGTAATGTGGCTATGGATAAAGCCAGCTGAGACATCCCAGTGGCTACATTTGATGTTCATTAAAACGTCGTTAATGGGTAGAACATTTCAGCTAGGCACTCAGGCTTGAATTTAATGCCAATCCTTACATGAAACTTTAGAAGCAATAATCAAATACTTCAAATAACAATATTTATCAGTTATTCCATGAACTCGAATTAGATTGATTGAAATACATTATATGGACAAAAGTTTATGGACACTTGACCATCAGACCCCTACGAGGTATGTAGTTTGTTTCCCAAAGTTGGTGCCACAAAGTTGAAAGCTCAAAATTGTGCAGAATGTCTTCGCTTACAATTTCCCTTCACTAGAACGAAGGGGCTCAAACCAGTTCTAGAATGACAGACACCCTGTGCACACAGTGAGCTCCATGAAGACATGCCTTGCCAAGGTTGAAGTGGGAGAAAGTGAGTTGCTTGCACAGAGCACTGACCTCAACCCCACTGAACACGTTTGGGATGAATGAGAATGCCAACTGCCCCAGGTGTCCCTGCCTGACATCAGTGCCTGCCCTTAATGATGCTCTTGTGGATGAATGATCACAAATCCCTACAGCCACACTCCGAAATTTTGTAAACAGCCTTCCCAGAAGAGAGAAATTTATTATAACAGCTAAGAGGAATGAAACCTGGAGTTCAACGATCAAGAAACACATGAGTGTTATGATCACATGTCCATGAACGTTTGTTCATATAGTAAATATACAATCTTATCATTAAATACTGTACTTAATGGAAGAGCCGTTTAGCCTGGCATGGAGTCATGCCACACTTGCTGCACACTGCTTACGATGGTCTCTTCTTCAGTCACCGGCATCAGGCAACGCTGAGGATTGAAGGCTTGTTTCTCACAGCAGGCCAGTCAATTTACATTCTTTGGAACAAATTACTGGGGGGGGGGGTATTCATCTAGAATGAATGAAGGAGCCGGCCAACTAGTATTAGACACTTTCCTTTTTTCCATAGTGACATAACTACTGATGATATAAGATGTGATACCCTAGTTGTAGGTTAGCCAATCAGAACATACAATTGCTCATATCCAATGATGGATATCATTGATAGAATAAATAACAATTATTCCCCAGAGGCAGGGTCGATATTGCTGAATTATTAGGATTAGTGACTAGGGACTATTCAGTGATATCCACCAAGCCTGAGGCAAATAATTGTTTAAGATTATACACTAGAAGGAACCATAGGAAAAGCAACCAAAAACATCTTAAAGGGTTTATTTTTCATTTTTAATTGATACAGCATTCTCCTGTGTTTGGGAGTTGGAAAATGCCGATTCTCCTGAGACATCAGATCTCACCTTTCCTGTGTAGTCTCTGCTGAAGTAAAATATTTGTATTTGAGGGATATAAAGACATATTTTTGCCCCCTGTGGTTTATTTAATAAATTCATTTTTTAAATATCAAAATTTTAAAACATAAAATCTAACCTCTAGTAAATTCTAAACAAATAAAAATTAAATTACAAAAACATAAATGCATTAAATGTGCCACCGACAAAACTATGTATATATGATATATATATGTAAAATTCCTCATTAAAATACTTTCAAATCTACATACAGATACTATTTGTTTAATTGTTACATGATCTTATATAACTATGCAAATAACACAAACATCCCTACTGTTAAAAGACGTTTAAATTTTGTTAAAATTTGTTTTCTGTATTTCAATTGGACATTTAGATAACATGGTGTATGTCACCTGATGTAGAAAGTTTTGTCAAGACGAAGAGGTATGTCTTTGTGTGTCGAGACTGATATAATCGTTTTCATCAAGAAGAAAATTATGAGGAGGAAACATAAGAAATAAATAAGTAATAGCATATGTCCAATTATGTATTGCACTGGTCTCCTTTTTTGAAATATTTACGAATTGCGCCGGCTGCCAAAAGACAAAGTAATTAAAATAAAATAAAACATGACTTGGCTTTTAGAAGCAAGGCCTCTTAATGAACAAAAAGACTAATTAATTGCCATCTTGTCTTGGAGGACATGAAGTGCAACTTGGTGAATTATAGATGAGTCTTATGGGGGTGGCTGGCCTGGAGAGTAATGGGAAACTTAATAAGTGAGGACAAATAAAAGACCCAAGATCACCCTTATCACTGGAGCAGCCCACATTCTTTCAATTCCTAGGCCACTAACCACTCTGTACTGGTCATGGTAAAAGCTCTAATAACATACTAGGCAGGACCTCCTTTTGTTGTCTAGACATGCTAATTCCCGGCCAAGCAAGTTGATACAAAGCCAGACAGCAGAAGAGTTGATTTGGTTCAACACCCATATGGCTGATAATGACTTGATCCAGGCCACCTAGTGAGTCCATCAATATGTTGTGGTTAAAGGAGGTCTCGTTTTCCTTAGATTGTTTAAAATCTTGACTACGTCCCAATGAGTTCAGAATTAAATATGGGAAGGTGTGCTATGGCAACTGGTGGGTGGCTAGGGGAAATACACAGCCGCTCTTTTTTTTTCATTGAAAACTTGCTGCAAAAGGACAGCGATCACCTGTCCTAAGGAGACATGGCTAGCATTCTGATGCTAACTCATGCAGACAGCATTACATTGGCAGGACCTGTGCATCTGCCATTGCTACGCCTCAACACTTTCAGTTGATAACTAGCCATTTATGCACAGCATGCTGTCTGCTGCCTTCCTCATCCTGAATGTCAAAACGTTATTTAAAAGTGGCCCTTACTCGTTTCACGAGAAGATGGAAAAATGAAAGGCATACACAAGCTCGTTTCATGTCTAAAAATAACATCAGTCGGAAATGCAGGACTACATTCCAGCCATGAAAAACAATCTCCTGTGCAAACTTTGCCAACAATGAATCTGCTATTTTATATCCAAGTTACTTTTTTTTAGATATTGAGGTAAAATACATCCAATACTCTCTCACACACAGTAGGTCAGGGCACAGTATAGCAGTGTAATATATTTCTTACAAAATCAACCAAATCAAACACCTAAAGAGTTATTCAAATATTCCAGGGTGGTTCGTTTCAGATTTCCTCAAGCATTTGTTATGCACCTTTCTGAGCCTCCCATCTCATTCCGTCACTGTCTCTTCAACCTTCAGCTCCTTTTACATGAAAATGGTGGGATAAAGACGGGTGGTTGTCACTGTTTTACAAGTGGTTCTGGGGATTTGCCTGTTATGGGGGTCTCCTGTTGATTATCAACTGTCCTCTACTCTGACCAAAGGACGGCCCTAACCTCTTTTCACCTCATATTTTCATTCCAAGCGCCAATGCCATTCCATATCACTGAAAAGCTCTGAGGTGTCCAAATAAGGGAGTTCTTTGAAGGGAGCCTTTCCTCTAAATCCTCTAAAAATGTCACCCAATGATGTGTTCTATAGTACGTTGGCGTTGGTAGCGAATAAAAACTCTCTCGTTTGAAGGCAGCTCATGGTTTCACTTTTCAAGGTCTCTTAAGGTCAATGGTAATTGTCTTATTTGCAAGTCCATATATGGTTTTCTATTAGTGGTTTATAGTAACGGTATGTCGATCGTCACTCGTTTCAAAGTTACAATCCATCTATCGTCAAAACTTTGTGACCTTGCCTTGATCTTGACATTTGACCTTGATATTTCATAATCAATTAATTTCTAGGACTTTCATGGGTGTGGTCAGGATTTTGCTCCCAGACAAACTGACAAACAAACAAGAGACAAAGAAACAAGAGGCTTCAGCCTTACCACGACCCTTGTAGGAAAAAGTAGTCCGGCAAATGAATGAGTGAATGAATGAATGAATGCATACCATAGACCAGCTTATTATTTTGCAGTCATATATATCATATATATATATATATATATATATATATATATATATATATATATGACTGCAAAAAGATTTTATATCATATAAAGTTAAATTTTAAATTCTGTATGCCATCATCAACTCTACAGGCTACACTGTAGTATAACCTCTGTTAATACACACTAACTTATTTGAAGTCAGTTTCTGTTAAAAATCTCATTTCAGACATAGATTTGATCGATGAGTCGCAGGTGTAATATCTCTTGCAAGTTCTTGCAAAGTCTGTACCCTATATGCATACCACATCAGCAAAACAACAGCTATTCTACTTTTTCATTGAGATTCCAGAGCAATTACACTACCCCCACCCCACCCCTTCAGCAAAACGAACCGCAGCGCTTCTCCATATCCATGGAGTTTCATTAACAAAAACAAATGAAAGGGATTACGTCAAATTTCAATTACTCATTGATGACATTAATTTAGGCATGTGTAGACACTAATTACAAAGTTGTTCAAATTGCAGTCTTTGTACGAGGCTGCATGTAAATACTGTTTAGCTAAGATAGACATAAGATATATAAGTGTGTTACTGAAAGATGAAAAAGTCCAGAAGATGAAAGAAGAGGTATAAAATAAGACTGGAGTGTTTGGTGACAACACTATCCATCCATCCGTCCATCCATCCATCCATCCATTCTCTACACAGCTTATTATTCAGTGTTGTGGGGGAAGCTGGAGCGAATCACAGCTGTCTTCGGGTGAGAGTCGGGGTTACACCCTGTATAGGTCACCACTCTACTGCAAGGCAAACATAGAGACAAAATATCATTCATACTTACACGTATGAACAATTTAAAGCAGCCATATGACCTAATGTGCATGTTTTTGGACTGTGGGAGGAAACCAGAAGAAACCTGGTCAGACACAGTGAGAACAGGCAAACTCCACACAAAATGGGAGCAAGATTCGAACCCAGGACCTTCTTTCTGTGAGGCAACACTGCTAACCAATGAGTCAGGACAACGCCATTCAAGTGGAATTTCTGGACACCGAGGGTTGTTTCAAAATTGTTCCATTCATTCATTTTCTAAGCCACCTAATCCTAATTAGGGTCGCGGGGAGGCTGGCGCCCATCTCAGCCGACTCTCACACCTAGGGGCAATCTAATACAGCCAATTAGCTTACTGTCCATACTTTTAGACTGTGGGAGGATTCCAGATTGTCCGAAGGAAACCCACGCATGCAATGGGAGAACATGCAAACTCCACACAGAAACACTTCGAGACCGGGGATCAAACCCAGGCCTTCTTGCTGTGAGGCGGATGTGCTTACCAACTGCGCCACCGTGCCGCCTCAAGTGAAGATGCCTTTACACGTGTCGGAACAGGTTGCACCTGGGAGAAGTGTAAGTGTAAGAACGAGTTGTTCCGGAACAACGTGAAACCGATGAGTCCAGCATGTTCCAATTTTACAGGTGGCGCAAGTTGTTCCAGAACATTGAACATTGTTCTGAGTCTGACTTGCTGTCAGAACATAATCGGTGTCAAGTAGGAGGGTTTACACATGTGCAGTAGAATCTATCAGGGTTATTAGGTCATTTCACAGGTTTGCAAAGCAGATGGGCAGTTCTTCTCCAGTGGTTTGTCCCTATAGCTTGTGGCTTGCCAATGATTTGCATGTAAATGTGTGTGCAACTTGTTTTGGGTGCAACTTGTCCCCGCTGCCCTTGTAAAAGCAACATAAGACTGATTTCATATTAAAAGGATTTTCATTATGGGATTTTATCTTAATTAAATGCTATCACAAGCAATGTTTTTGTTTTAATTTGTTTTGACATATGCCTTTATATTGGTTCTAGTCCTGTCTCCACTCATGTTCTGCCACTAGTTTATCACATCATGTTCACACATTTTCTATTATTCTTTAATTATATTGTCCCTTTATACACTGTTTTATTTTTCTATTTTGTTGCAATGTCTTGCTGATTGTCCCCAGTGCAGCTAACTGGGTTATCAACGGCCGGCCATGTCTCTCACTGTCTGTGGTTTGAGGCATGTAAAAGAACCATTGCTGATTTTCGTCAAGCGTAGGCTGCATAACCGTCAGCGTGTTTCTGCCCTGCGATGGCCTGGCGAGCTGTCCAGGGTGTACTCTGCCCTCGCCCAGATTCGGCGCCAGCCTTCCCGCGACCCTAATTAGGATTAAGCGGTTCAGAAAATGAATGATTGAGGATCTTGTTCATTGTATTTGACCATTTCTCACTCTTATGGGTGTGTGTGTGTGTGTGTGTGTGTGTGTGTGTGTGTGTGTGTTTTCTTCTGGTTCCTCTTTTATTTTCCAACCCGCCTCAGTGTTGCTGATTATGATTATGGATTCTCCTAGTTTTTTGCTGCCTGCCTGTACTCTGATCCCCACTTTCACTTTTAATTACAGTTCTTTGATTGCTACTAAAAAATAAATAAATAAATAAAAATCGATAAAACTTGCACTTAAATGTAGCTTTCACTGACCACACATCACAGTGTTTCATTCTGTCTGCCATGTCTTGGCTATTGTCATGGTAATAGAGCATTGCTTTTTAAATGCCATTATCAGACTTGTCCCAAACTGTGTCTCTTTCACATTTCCAAAGCCATCTGATTTTCCTAGTACTGTAGGATTAAATTTTTTTTAAGTATTTAAGTATTTAAAGTATACCAATACTTCGCAAAACACATAGAAATTTTGTATTTAATTTTATTTGGGTCTGGCAAAACGATGGCATAGTGGTTAGCATGTTCGCCTCACAGCAAGGAGGTCCTAGGTCCGAGTTCCGGTCTTGGGTGTTTCTCTTTGGAGTTAACATGTTCTCCCCGTGCTTGCGTGGGTTTCCTCCTGGTACTCCGGTTTCCTCCCAAAGTCCAAAGACATTCACATTAGGCTAACTGGTTGTTTCAGATTACTTCTAGGCGTGAATATGAGTGTTAATGGTTGTGTGTTACCCTGTGATGGTCTGGCGAGCTGTTCAGGATGTACCCTACCTTCGCCCAGTGTCAGCTGAGATAGGTTCCAGCCTCTCCGTTACCCTAATATTAGCATTAAGCTGTTCAGCAAATGTCAGCAGTCGCTCAAGTATGTTTCATGCCTATTGAAGTGAAGGGTGCCAGTAATTCTGGAGATAGCAGTACTGGCCTAGCAGCATATAAGCCTTTAAATTGTCAACAAAATATTGCACAGCCGAAGGACATTACTAAATCTCAAATCAGATAGGCAGAAAAATGCATTACCTGTAACCATGGAAACCCGAAGCATTGACCAACACAATATTACATGTAAAGTCTAACTTGATTTGTCACGCCGGTGAATCTGATTTAGGGTGGTCTGATAACACGAGTAGAATGCGGAGCGCAACCTCTCTTCTGTTCACTTAACTGAGTTAAGTCAGCACTAAATGCCCTGAGGACAAAAGGTACCAAATAATTCACTTTCCGAAGATGCTCTTCCCATCTCCACTGCTGATCTTCTGCCTTTTTTTATTCATTTTTATTTTATTATAAGTTTTTAATAAAAAAAAAAGGTTTTGTAGCATCCCAAATAAATACATTAAACTGAAGTTAATTATTGTAAATTATTATTAACCTAACACAAATACATCATCTGGAATGAACAGATAATATGCTTTAAACAATAACTAACAAAAACATGAATAGGAGGCACGCTAATAGAAACTGATACATGTATTCCTGAACACAATGGGCAGGTAAGAACCAAAATAATAACCCCATGAGTGGGACTGAAAACAGTCCCACGCTTTTCTCTAGAGCAATTATTAGCTAGAGTTGCAATAGAATTCACACACACACACACACACACACACACACACACACACACACACACACACACACACACACACACACACACAC
>JBCNYH010000009.1:8837131-8859399 GCA_039654325.1 Tandanus tandanus
ACACACACACACACACACACACACACACACACACACACACACACACACACACACACACACACACACACCTAGGGGCATTTTGGTATGGACAATTAGCCTAATGTTCATGTCTTTGGACTGTATGAAGAAACAGGAGTACACAGAGGAACCCCACGCAAGCACAGGGAGAACATGCACAGAAATTACTTAAACCCAGGACCTTCTGGTTGTGAGGTGGACGTGCTTACCACTACACCACCATGCCGCCCACCATTTAAGAAAAATTATAGATGGCAAAGACAGTATGTGCAATCTGATTGGTCGAACTGTTGGAAAATAAATCGCATATGGCCCAATGATTGGCAGGTTAGCTGTTAGCTAGCTGCACTGTGTGCTTGGATATTTACCAGCTTCCAGGAAAGCATTCAGTGTTTTCTTGAAGATAAAAGGTGTACAGAAAATATAATAATAAATAAAGACTTTACTAAGTCCTGGTACTTAACGGGAAGGGAAAGAAGCGGGCCAGCAACCGTGCCTGATGTGAATAAAAAAAGACCACCATTTTAAAATGCCATAAAGTGAACTACATTTTAACCTTGTTTGCTCGGTCTGTACGGAGAAATCCTAGCCCTTGGTCTTTTTGCACAAAAATACCTTTGGCTGAGAATTCTCTGTAAAGACAGATCAAACACGATTAATAAGTATTTTATATATACAGTATATATATATTATACCATGCTGAGCCTTACACGGTAATCCCAGTAACGCCAGAACTGTTTTTACCACTGATATGGTCTGAAGAGCTGTCTGAGGGTGTGTAAATAATTGTGTTTTTTTTGTTATTGTTTGGTATAAATTAGGTTGTAAAGCATTTGCACAGGAGCAAAGTATTGCCTGAAGAGCTGTTCTTCTCTAAATAAAATGGCTGCCTGCTGGGACGCGACAGTCAACATAATTAATCCAAACTAAAAATCCTTATGGGTAATTTCCAAACCAGACATGAAGATGCTTTCAAGCTCACAGTATCTTTAATTCAAATCTATTTAGTTGTATTTGTACAGTGCTTGGATGCATGGAATAGACATTCTCATAAAGCTGCTTTACAGAGATTTATAACTTGTAACTCCATACATTTTAAACATAACATGAATATATTTCTAATGAGGCTGTCTCAGGGGACAGTGGTAAGGAAAAAAACCCTGAGACAACATGAGGAAGAAACCTTAAGAGAAACAAAGCCTAATGGGAACCATTTGGGTTACAATGGATAGCCATCCCTCCATCCATCCATCCATCCAACCATCCATATATCCATCCATCCATGTATCCATCCACCTATTCAACCATCATTTATTTATACCACTTATTCATAAGGTTCATGGGACAAACTGGAACCCATCTCAGCTACCTTCGAGTGAAATGTGGGGTCACACCCTGAAAAGGTCACAATTCCATTGCAGGACTAACACAGACACCAACATCCACTCACGTTTACCCTTAAGAGTAATTTAGAATCACTAGTTGTTCTAATGTGTCCTAATGTGTATGTCTTTGGACAATGGGAAGAAACCAGAGAACCCAGAGGAAACCTATGCAAGCTTGGGGAGAACATGCAAAAGCCCTGGGCTGAGATTCAAACCCTGAACCTTCTTGCTTTGAGGCGACAGTGCAAACCACTGCACCCACTTGTGTTCTACATATTATTTTTAAAAAGGTGCAGTTGTGTAACCAGGAACTTGATTATAGTTTTAACATGAAGTTGAAGTTGTTGAAGTTTTTTGATTCACATACTGGATGTGTGTCAGATTTCTCGTCTTGATTTCAAACCCCAGATTTTTGACTAGATACAAGCATCCATTTCCCTGCTTTCCTGTCTGCTGAAAGAAAGTTTATTTGATTTTTTTAAGGAGTTACACTTTACTTTGCTGTCCCAGCACACACTTTCTAATCTATCTGAGCAAACGGAGCTAGGGGTGTGAACGTTCCTCCGTGCATTTTGATCGCGCCACGCTGACAGCAAACACCTGTTGATGAACCGGTAGAGATAAGAGGCTGTCAGACGCTCAGAAACGGTAGGCTTCTCCCTGGAATAGCAATGCTCCTGGATAAATAACCTTCTCAAGGTAATTCTGTTTTAAAGGCTCTGGGCAATGGGGCACATAGCAATTGTAATTAACCAAGATAATGCGAGGTGAGTGAGCTGAAGAGCGCCACCGATAACCCATGGGAAGGACATGCACAGAATGAGTGAGGTGATATCATCTGGAATTTAAATAAAACTTTTAAATACTTTTTTAAAATACACTTTTATTTAAAGAATGACAACTTATAGACCTCTTTTTAAATGTTTGCTTGGTTTAGTAGCACTGGTACAGTCAGTTACAATTGGGGTGAAAAATGGGGGTGGGATTAGAATACAGCAGCAGAGTCATTCATTCATCATTTATTTGTCAAACTGCAGAGAGGCTGAATCTTAGCCATCTCTGGGGGAAGGCAGGGTACACCCTGAACAGCTCGCCAGTCCATCCCAGGGCCAAGACATACACACACACACATAACCATTTGCACTCACACTCACAACTAGGGGCAATCTGGAACAGCCAGTTAGCCTAATGTGCATGTCTTTGGATTATGGAAGGAAACCGGAGTACATGAAGAAAACACATGCAAGTACAGGGAGATCATGCAAACTCCACACAAAAAAGCCCTTGCCGAGCCCGGGACTCAAACCCAGGACCTTCTGCTGTGAGGCAGACTCGCTAACCACTACATCACCGTGCAGCAGAGTCATATTCAATGAAATTAGCCATTTCCTTTAAAAATTGTTATAATATGTGTCTAGGTTTTGCTTTTAGTGTTTTCAAACTGTCTGGCTGATGTACCTTCAGGCAAACTTTTTTTTGGTTTTTGTATGCCTTTGAGTATACGCCTTGATGACATATGGCCTTATTTAGAGATAAGTTATATCAGACATACACAGATTCAATTACTGAATTAAGGCCCCAGGCTGACAGCCTCACCTTAGAAGATGGAAGGGAGTTTCTTTGCTTTTTGGAACTCAAATCATGCCAAAAAACCTGAGAGCCGGGGAGATACCCTGAAAACTGGGAGGGGGTGGCCTTCCATTCACGAAAGATTCATTCATCTTGAAAATGACTGTAAGTCAAGCACCAGATCAATTCCATTGCTGCAACCATGAAGGCATCCATGAGACATACACGGCCTATCGGATGCTACCACAATTTCTGTGGTGATAAAAATGTACAAGGAACAGCGTCTGCCACATGTGTATCGCAGTTAGTGCCAGTAGACATGAGTGCTGTGACGTATGCATTGCCCACGTTACTCAGGCAAGTGCATATTTCCTCCAACCATATTTTTTGCAAGGGTCCCCCTCCAAAATTTACTATACAATATTTCACTGAATGGCCACAGTAATCTCAGCCATGGTACTCCTAGCCATGGTTCTCAAGTATCAATAAGTCGTGTGAGAATTTAGCATAAGTGTTATTTAGGATTTGCACAAGTTCTGAACATGAGGTGGAGTTTGAGTAATACAGGAGTGTCACATCTCATTTTCTGATCTGTTTTATTCTGTTAGATTATTCTATTATCTGTCTCAGGGAGGCTGGAGCCCATACTAGCCGACTGCAGGAGAAGACGGGTTATACCCTGAACAGCTTGTCAGACCATCCTGGGGCAAAACCCACACACGGACATTCACACTCACATTCATACTTAGGGGCAGTCAAAAATATGCAATTAGCCTAATTTGCATGTCTTTGGACTGTGGGAGGAAACTGGGGCACCCAGAGGAAATCCACGCAAGCGCTGGAAGAACATACAAAGTCCACACAGAAACACCCTTGCTTGGAGTGGGAGCTAACCCAGTGGGGGAATGACCATTTTGCTCTGAGGCGGAAGTGCTAACTACTACGCCACCGTGTGGCCCTTGGCTATATACCTCATTCTCAGCTTGAATTTCAACAAATGTTTTTCTTTCGTGATAAGCAAGTAAGTCCAGTTCTACTGAGTGATATCATAATATAACCACAATATGTCACTGAACTAAACGTTTGGACTGTAAATTCCCCAAATTTCCAAAACTTTAAACAGTTACTGACTTGAACATTATAGCATTTGTCATCTACTGTATCTAGATCACTAGCATTTCTCATCCAATTTCACCACTATTTCCACATGGGTTTGCTCATAAATGCAGTGGTTGAAAAAAATAAGCCCTATTAATTAAGATTAAGATTAACTGTAATAGCAACAATTAAAAAAAAAATAAAACTTTCGTGTGAGCTACGCAGTAGGTACTGTGACGTGCCAATTTTCGTTCCACAAGAAATTGTGTGTTTGTCTGTCCACAGTCTACGAGTGCGCACTCAGTACTAGTAAGTTAATACCTTTCACATGACCTATATATTGTACATGTTATTATTACTAGACATTTGAGAGCTTACGGAAATTGTACTCACTCGTTCATTTTCTGAACCGTTTAATCCCAATTAGGGTCGCGGGGAGGCTGGCGCCCACCTCAGCCGACTCTGAGAACGGAGAGCAGAGTACACCCTGGACAGCTCGCCAGGCCATCGCAGGGCAGAAACATGCTGACGGCTATGCAGCCTACTCTTTACAAAAATCAGCAATGGTTCTTTTACATGCCTCTCACCATAGACAGTGAGAGACATGGCCCGCTGATAGTAGGGCTTGAACCCCCGATCTTGGGATCAGTAATCCAGCACCCTACTACCGGGCCACCACTGCCCTGGAAATTGTACTAAAGTAATATTACGATAGTCATTACATTTCCCTAGACAGGAACTTTCCAGTAGGTCTAACACCGGGATCTAATTAGATCATTAGAAGTTCAAGTTAGACAGAGCCAAAGACATATGAGCTAATTGGCTAATTCCAAATTTCCCCTAGGTGTGAGTGTGTGTGTTCGTGTGCTTACGTGCGTGCGTGAGTTGGGTCTGCAATGGACTGGAAAACTGGTCAGGGTGTACCCTGTCTTCACCCTGAGTCAGCTAATATAGGATCTCTGCCTCCCCGTGACCCTAGCTGGATTAAACGGTTCATCAAATGTATGAATAAATGTAATTTTAAAATATGAGTTTTAGAGTGGAGTTTTTATGACTTAACATTCATGCCATTTCATGTGACCTAGACTTTGGAAAGTATAGCAAAGGTATAAGTTTGAAAAGCAGCTCATTTGATCTCAGATCACGACTGACTCTGAACTCTGTTTCACTTTAAATTGGGAACCAATTTGAAAAGCCTGATGGTCCAAATGCGTTTAAGGTGACACTTCAAGATGAACCTCCATATAATTGCAGTGCAACCAGTTTTCTCTCTACACGGATCACAGATTTGTCCACTTTTCCTTTCACAGGCCTGGCGAGTAAATTCTATTTATTTACTGACAAATTACAGTGTACAAGGAACGTCAGCATATCTGAGACTTATCACAGATCAAGCACGCTGTGTAAACTAACCTTGTTATTGGACTCCAGGCCCCTTCTCCACACTGTCTTCAAGCCCCAGCCAAACTTTATTAAACGCCTAGTAATGGGCCGAATGAGTGACATTAAAAGCTTTCTGGCCTTGATACTACAATAGCTTTTCATTAGAGCTGAGCTCTTCACAAATGTAATGGCCACAGTGGTTTACTTTCAGAAGGCTCAATGAAGTGTACTGCAGCCCCCCACACCCTCTTCCCCAATGACCCCACAGTCCTCTGCTTAATAAAAAAAAAATATATATATATAAAATAAACATTAATGCCTTAAAAGCAATGGTTAAGATGACAGAAATGTTTTACATGGACAGAGAAAAGGATGAATAGCTGAAAATTTTGGATGGCAGTTTTTTGTTGATCTTCATGGTTAGTTTAGCCACAATGGCTGATTTTTGAGTGCCTCTTTCCTCTTTGAGATTTGAGTAAGAACCAGAAGGACCTTGTTCTCAATTTTCTTTCTGCATCCTCTGATTAGATAGCCTACTTCGCTCCCTCGTTGCAGATAACAGTAATGAACGGCAGTGAAAAAGCATGTAGTTGTCAAAGTGGGCTGGCGTGCAGTGATAAATCGTCCCAATTAGCCATCACCTTCACAAAGTGACCTCTTATTTACTCGGGACGTACCTCATTTGCAACTATGGCTTGCGGTGTACGGAGAGGATATGATGTTTGATGAAACTAAAAGCGGATTTTCAGAGGAAGTGATAAGCTGCCATTTATGAAAGAGGTTTAGGAGATAAATCGTAGGCATGCGCATTTGACGGATTAATTTTCAGAAAGTTTCTCGGGTCCTTTTTAAAGCTCAGCAAGTCTCAGAACACAATTGTTTTTATGTTTGATTCGATGTATTTTTTATTTATTTTTTATTTTTTTTGCATAACCAATCACTGCAGCCTAACTTCTCCATTCATAACATGGAACTTCTTGTTAAATTTTTCATTCTATTTTTCATGTCTGGTAAAAGTGGATGATAAAAGCCAAATCAATCCCCTTCCTGCTTAAACTTTTTCTTTCTATGATATACCTAATGCATTACAACGTTTACACTTTCAAACTACAGACTTTTTTTTTTTTTGCCTATGAACTATTGCAATGATTTGAAATTTAAAAGGTATTCCATTGATTCCCCAAATTTTGTTAAAATATGAGAAGTGCAGTAAGATGCATAAGAAAGGGATACCCAGTGGCGGGCCGTGCATTTAGTACCTGGGCCTTCAGTGGGGACTTAACGGACTTAATCCACCTCTTAAAGCAAGAAACCCAGTTAACCCTTTAGCATTACATAACTTCCACCTGCGATCACCGGTGGAAGCTGTTGGTAAATTTGGCGCTCGCCCATATGTAACAAGTGTAAATGTAACGGCTCTGTGATAAAGGGTTCAGAATCAATATTTATCAAATAACAGGACAAAAACATTTAAAAAATGTAATAAAATACATCATACTCACCAGAGATGCTGATTATTTATGGACAAAATCCGAACTTGGCTTGTCGAACAGTTTTGCTCTGACCAACCAATCAGAGGACTGAAAAATGCTGACATTATTGAGGGCCAGCTAGCCCTGTGAGGCGAATTAGAAATCTGATTGGTTAAATAAACAGCCTCATCGCTAATATAGTTTAAGTGAAATCAGCCAGCACTACTGATTCTGAAGTCCCTGAGCAGATTAGATTGACATGGCAGCACATTGAGGCTGAAATTTGATTGGACAAAAAATCTAACATCCACACACACGTACTGGAAGCAGTTCAGCCAAGAGACACGCTACGAAATGAGGAGAATAGACTGTTGGGAATAAATTAATACAATTTCATGGAACAAATACTAGAATTTAAGTTGTAAATGTAGGTCAGTGCTTCTGATAGTGTTTGGGCCAGCAGAGAAGGCCTTGCTGGCCCTGACGGCTCACCACTGGGGATACCAACATTCTGCAGTTAAGCTCTCATTAGAAAACATACTCTAATCTGTATAAAATATAGAACAATTAGGCTAATTGTATATACTTATATTTTTATAATAACTTTAATAGGAGCTTTGAATCTTTAATCAGATGGTGCACATTAAAAATAGTTTAACAAAATTAAATTGTCTAGTTTAAAGGTGATTTTATATAAAGGCCTAATTACTTGAGCTCCTGGCAAACAGCCTAATTACTATATGTAATGACAGGATTTATTACTTCATGTAAATAGAATAACTTTAGAAATAGGTTGAGATTTCTACCCCTGAAATCAGGTGGTGTAACAGGAAACTGTGTGCCCAATCATAAAGATTGTAAGTTCAAATCCTTATGATGCCACAGCTGCCACAGCTATCCATGTCCAGGAGTCAAGAGGGCAAAGAATGTCCAGGATAGCATTAGTCTTTCTTGCCTATCAGTCACAGTAACACTAGTCAAGCAATGTTTGTCTCTGAGCTTAGGTGTGACCAAATAAGTAAAAGAATTCTCTCATTTGAAGGTTTAACCAGTTGGCTGGTTTGTCCTTTCGAGGTCACTTAAGGTTAAGGCACTTGTTTCACAGTTATAAGCACTCTGTGCCCAAAGTTTTGTGACCTTGCTCTGACCTTTACCTTTGACCTTGACATTCCAAAATCAAGTCATCTCTTGGACACAGGTAGGCTAGTGTCTCCACCAAGTTTGGTGAAAATCCTTACATGGGTGTGGTCAGCTGGCCCTCATGGTCCCACTTTGAAAACCATAACTCACCACTCACTCATTTTCTGAACCATTTAATACTAGGGTCACAGGGAGGCTGGTGCCTATCTTAGCTATTGGACAAAGGCAGGGTACACCCTGAACCACTTGCCAGACCATTGCAGGGCCAACATTCACACAAAACTACCCACACCCATAGTAATGGGCAATTTGGAACAACCAATTAGGCTAATGGTCTTTGGTCTGTGGGAGGAAACCAGAGTACTTGGAGGAAACCCATAGTTCCTAACTCCACACAGAAATGCCAAGGTGTTTCAAACTTTCAACCCAGGACCTTCTTGATGTGAGGCAGACATGCTAACCACTACGCCATAATAGACAACTGAATAAAATTCAAGTTTGAACAGGTGATTTAGTAGCTGCTAAAGATGGATCCAATTATAATCTGAAAAGTATCATAATAAAAGAGCGTAATATCTTTCGATTAAAAATATGCAGACCAAGAGCAAAGAGAGAAACACTGTTGTAAGAGTCTAAGGATTCCTGCTAAGAGACAAAATGAAGTGTGTAGCACAAAACTATTGTTTCATTATTTTATTTTAGATAGATTTTTGTGTTATTATATGGCTTATTCTGGCTGTAATTATCAGAGCACTTACTTGTTTGTCAAAGCTTGCTGTGAGACTAATTTAAATACCAGCATCCCTAATGACTTGATTAAATGTTTTATATATTCTCAGAAAGCGATTAGGTTTAGGTTTGTAAAAATCCGTCAGCACTTTGTTAATTTCTCGGGCCGCAACGCCACTCCAGATTGACGCTCTCATGCTCATCTGGTCCGTAATAGAGAGCCAGTGAGCAAAGCCACGAGCTCACATCTCCAGAAAATGATGGCAATTCTGCATCTCTTTTTAATCCGTCACCAGTAAATTTGTTCAACACTTATCTCAAATGATCATAATTTAAGACAATTTGGTGTAATGGAAATTTTGACAGGTCCTCACTCAAGGGAAGAGAAATAAATAAATAAATAAATGGATGGAAAAAAATGGCACTGGTTACTGGCAATGCCAATAGGCACGAATAACGAGGAGCCACATGCTTAAAACTCACAGCAGGAATAATTACGGGCCTGCTGAGGGTCATTTGGAGGGCATGTGACAGCTACTGGACAAAATCCCATAAATCCCCACTTCTAATCATAACTATCATTCACCACAGACATTGGTGTTGATTTTCACTGCAAAAAAGTGAAAAAAAAAAATTAATAAATTAGCCGTTCTTTAGAATGTTGTAACCCCTCAGCCAGAACGTCTCAAGCGCACGGAGGACAAAAGCCATCCCCCGTATGAACAGTTTCAAAGAATCAACATTTTGTTAGTCACCGTAGGCACAGGTTTAGGTCATAGGGAGTGCCTATGCAAAAGTTCAGAAAGCTATCATGCATATGAGCCGAGCAATGGCCCGCACAAACTTTATATGTTCATGGTCACTGTGCCAAGGTTAAAGGTCTCATATGCAAATTAGCTAGCCCACGCACAGGTTTAGGTCATAGGGAGTGCCTATGCAAAAGTTCAGAAAGCTGGCTTGTGGATGAGCCGAACAATGGCCGGGACACTGTGCCAAGGTCAAACCAAAAAACAAACAAAACCAAACAAATAACCCACTGGACCTAATTTCTTGTTCTTCCTCTCACTATAGATCACTTAAACACATCACACTGTGTTCATATACACACAGTGTCTTTTTCTTACTCAATCGCTCACTCAGATCTCAATCATAGCCATGCTTCTAAATTATTTACTCTACCGCTGATTTTTTTTCTCTCATAAACTTTTTCTTCATATCCTTTTATCCAACTATGAGCATTAAAACAAACAAAAAAGTTGCTGGGTTCAGAGTCACGAACTAGGCACGGGTGTTTCTGTGTGGAGGTTGCATATTCTACTCGTGCATGTGTGGGTTTCTTCCAGGCACTCCGGTTTCCTCCAACAGTCCACAGACATGCACGAAAGGCTAATTGGCTGTTCAAAGTAGCTTCAAGGTGTGAGTGTGAATGGCTGTGTGTGTGTGTGTGTGTGTGTGTGTGTGTTGGCCCTGCAATGGATTGGCGAGCTGTTCATAATGTACCTCGCCTTCGCCCGGAGTAGGCTGGAGTGACCCTAGCAGGATTAAGTGGTTCAGCAAATGAATGAATGATTAAAAACCTGAATGTGTCAAAAGTAAAAAGTGTGTTGTTCCCATATCCAAAAACAAGACACTGTTATGCCTCCTCAGATTTTTGAAGATGTCACATCCCAGATTTGTAACATTCCACAATAACTAAACCACTTAACTCCTAATTTGGGTTGCAGGGTCCATCTCCGCCGACTATGGGTGAGGGCAGAGAACACCCTGGACAGCTCGCCAGGTCATCGCAGGGCCGATACACGTGACGGCAACTCGATGGCCTACTCCTTCCGAACGACAGCAATGGTTCTTTTACATGCCTCTCACCACAGACAGTGAGAGACATGGCTGGCCTTTGATAACCCAGTTATCTGCAGTGGGGGGACAGCAGTGACAACTCTGTGATAGTGGGGCTTGAACCCCAGATCTTCGGATCAGTAAGCCAGCACCTCACCATTGGACCACCGCTGCCCCATGAAAGATGATCTGAACAGAAAAGCAAGTCACTTTGAGGCATACAGTATCATGCAGAGAAAATGGTATAAAGTGATAATCAGATGCAATAAAAGTAAAAATCTCATTTTAGTTTCATTTTCTTGGGTTTATTCCTAACTGGTTAAGTTAGATGGGAATCTCGCAAGCTAGCTGCTTCTTACAGGAGGCCTGCTCCCCAAGCCCAGGACTTGAAACCTTCTTGCTGTGAGGCGAATGAGCTAATCACTATGCCGCCACGCTGACAAACTCAGTTATTCAGTATCAGTATTTGTATCAGAGAAACATGCTATCTTGCCATATATATATATGTGTGTGTGTGTGTGTGTGTGTGTGTGTGTGTGTGTGTGTGTGTGTGTGTGTAACTTGTGTAAATACATTTAAAACACTATTGAAAGCTATTTCACCTTATTCATCTATATTTATTCCAATTCACACAGAATGCTTATCAAGGCTTTGCAATCTTGGTGGAATTTCAACAGTCTTGGTAAAAACACTTTAATTAAAGCAAAAAAAGGATTTCAATCCTTGTTAAACTCCCCCATCTCTTATTTATGCTCCCATCTGTGCATGAACACCTGCCACCAGCAGGATCCCCCAACCATGGCAAGGCTTTTTGTATTTCTGTTCCTATTGACTAACATAAAGATCCAGAATACTGTATAAGGCATTTAAAAAAAATACTTTTCTTCTGCTGTAAAAATCTACATATGTTATATTTATGAGGTTTCACCTTTTGAACAGTTGGAGGTTGGAGTAAAACACTATCAGCTGATCTTGCTTTGAGCTGTAAATAGATGTCCATGCTCCAGATGACTCCAGAGGAAAGTTCCTCCCATCTGTCCTGCCTGTTTCCCCTAATAAGGAGACCTTCTGTCAGAGTGCTGGCACAGGAGTATGGTCAGTCCCAGTGCCACCTGTGCTAACCCAGCTTTTCATGTAGGACTCAGCAGCTTAGCATGTCTATAGCAGACTACCGTGCAGAGAGACTTTTCAAACTACTGAAACAAGGAATCATTTATTTATTTATTTGTTTTTGGGTTTTTTTGCATTATTTGCTGCAGAAAACAGTGACAGAAATATTCTGTATTACAATATTTGTTATAGAAAAAATAGGTATTACTCTGTATCCTAAAAATGAAAGCATTAGCCTTGTTTGTCATATTTGTATTATTTTTGTAAAAAATGTTTTGCATAATTTGTTGTCATGACATCATTTGGGAATTCCACTCTCCACCACCAGTATAGTAGGACACATCCAGGACATCTGAACTCTCCCCTGGTGCTCATTCCTTCATTATTTGCTCTCTGTTTATAGACAGGTTTCATGAGCTCCTTTTAAAGTCTTGCCAATTTTCAGATTGTATTTCTGAGCCTTGATGTGTTGCAGTTGTTTTGTCTGGTTTTCTGAAGTAGATTCCACAATTTAGCCCCTGTTGTGCTTTAAAATGAAACTAAACCATCTACTGTAAGACAGCAATGAACTGAAAAGCATTTAAATTTGTTATAACCACATACATGTCATACGCTTACCGTTTCTGCTGCATCTCCAAAAGTCTTGGCCACCAGATTTCTAAACTTAGATTTCTTTTTCTCCGACTCGCTTTCTGCACTCACCTGTACCAGTTTTTTATTAGTTAAGCACTCATTTAATCACTTTCTGGGTCCTACTGGTTGTTTTGTGTTTTTACTCATTATTTCAGCCTGGCTGATCTGGAGATCTATATCTGATTACTATCATGTTAAACCATTTATCTGTTTGTTTCCTCTAAAGCTGTGTTTACACAGGCAATGCAAACAAGTTGCCCCCCAGAACAACTTGTGCTTGGAGCAGGTCGAGCCCACTTACCTACAGGTTTTCATGGTCACTTTCATATCAGTGTCAAGCCAGAAGCTAAAGGGACAACACGCAAGTAGACCAATAGAAAAGAATTGCCCAGCAAAAGCCTGCAAAATGACCTAATAACCCAGATGGACGCTACTGCGCATGTGTAAACCATCCTAAATGACACAGCTTTTAGACTGCAATTTGGGCCCAGAAGAAGGTGTTCTGGAACAATTTGTGGTACCTCAAAAAGTAGAACAAGTTGCATACATTGGTGCCAAGTTCTTCTGGAACAAATCGTTTTTATATAGGCAGTTGCACTGGCGTAACTTGTCGAAAGAAAGAATGAAAGAATGAACTATGATTATTTGATTATTTAGTTAAATAATCCAACAGGTATCCACAACTGTGTCTTCAGTAAAAGCAGTGGTTTAAGAAGGAAGATCACATAGGATTCCCTGACATTACTAGTGAATTAATACTCTATCATATATATTTTATTTTTTGTTGTCCTGGGTTTTTTAAAATTTTTATTTTATTTCCACTAGGGAGTGAGCATGTCTTTATAGAATGTCAGTGCATAGACATACTATTAAAGGAACACAAAGTTGAGGTTAACTCCACCTTAAGGCAGTTTAGGGATACAAAAATGACATTTAGCCAGTACACATTAGTCAATATACACTGTGTGTGTGTGTGTTTGTGTGTGTGTGTGTGTGTGTGTGTGTGTGTGTAGAGCAGTTAGTGGGAAATACTGTATATATACACATATATAGTACCTCCAGTATGTGATATAGAATCTCCAGAACATAAGGAGGTTTTTTGAGGTATCTTTTAATAAAAATCCCCCACATTATAATACAGTGCAAAATCTAATAATAATGACCAGATATTACTGTTTTGTTTTATTATTATTATCAACAGAGGTGCAAAATAACTAAGAAACATTTAACTACATTTCAAAATAAACATATTTCTAATATGCTTGCTATACAAATATAATTGTATTGTACACAGTTTGTATTTGTATTATCAAAGCTAGCTATTAGCATTTAACTTCTCTGTTTCATTTGAGTCATTAGCATGCTAGCTATCATTTGAAAAAAAGAGGGACAAAGCTGGAGGCATGCTGGTGTAGTAGTTAGCATGTCTGCTTCACAGCAAGAAGGTCATGGGTTCGATTCCCAGGCTCGGGTGTTTCTGTGTGGAGTTTGCATGTTCTTCCTCTGCTTTGTGTGGGTTTCCTCAGGGTACTCTGCTTTCCTCCCACATTCCAAAGACATGCACATTAGGCTAACTGGCTGTTCCAAATTGCCCCAAGGTGTGAGTGTGATTGTGTTTGTGTGTGTGTATGTGTGTGTGTGGGCTATCAGTGATACAGTGAGCTGGCACCAGCCTCCATGCAACCCTAATAAGATTAAGCAATCGCCAAATGAATGAGTGAAATCAAATCTGAGGGTAGTTAGCTTTAGCTACATGATATTTATTTATTTATTTATTTTTGGAAAAACCACAAAATATGACAGCAAGAACTAAAATCAGTGTGTGCTTTGACAGTATTTTTCTTGTGTGAAACTATTCCTTTTTCATGCTTTAAGCTTATTACATAGCTTACATTTTCCTGCTTAAATCTAAGAGAAGACTTAGAAGCTGTACTTCATCTTTTACCAAAGGATTTCTTTGGATGCATAATTGGACTTTTATTTGAGAACGTCTGTTTCAAGCAGTTTGTTATTTTCATTAACATTCTCGCAGTCAATAACTATCAATAAAACTTTGTTGTTGTTTTTTGCTGTATTCCAACACAAAACCTGCTCATGCAGTTGCCCAATTTATCATAACCAAGGTCTGGTGGCTTCCATGGAGTCTAACTTTATGTAAGTCTACTTTACGAGGCACTAGTTCACCAAGTGACATGACAGCTCCAAGCCATGGGAACAGGAGGTGACCTTGGGAAACACTCAGCACGCTACACTGCGCCAGGTCTTTGTCACTATGTGTGGACTAAGTAGATATATGTCAATGTAGGTCCAGCCTTCTGGTGGCATTTATTATACTCACAGGGGATGTTTACAACAGAATTAGTGTCTGTTGGACTTATTTACACTCTACAGTTACACATCTTTGCAGATATACACATTTTACAGTGGATTGTTTTGAGTTAAGGTGCTAACTTAAGTCCAAAAATCACATCAATATTTACGCGAGGAAGGTTCCTCATATTCAGAATCAGTTTACTCACCCGCTTAGGTTGATTTTCTGGGATGCATCATTCATTTTATGCAAATGATCTTCATGTAGTTCATACCTCTGTGGGTTTTCAGTAGCGTCTCCTCCACCACCAATTTTGCCAGGTTAAAAAAGAAAATCAAAGATTGAAGACAGAGCTAGCATTTCTCCCCTTTGCCATCAAAAATAACATGCTGCAGTAGAAAAGCAAGAACAATTCAACAACATGAGCACTTGGAGGGCACAAACCTAAGTTAAGCCCAGCAATCCCCCAAATGAACCAAAATCTCAAAATAAATAAATAAATAAATAAATAAAAATAATCTTCTTATCTCACAATGTTAAAGAACCGTTTAAAAAATCCCTTGTACCAGAATTTGATCCAGAATTTGATACACATTACTAATTCTGCTAACGAACAAACACAAAACCGCGGGTGAAACATAACCTCCTTGGCGGACGTAATGAAAATAATAATACAATGATACATAAATTAGAAGATGAGACATATTTCAAGAAATATCTCAATAGTAGTTTCGTGTATTGTCAGTATAATACTGCATGAACAGTCCTGATTCTATTTATCACATTCACTATGAATTTGGTTTCATTTAGCAACATGGCTTCCATCCTCATGATTCGGACAGCTTATAAAATAGCACTTGATGCAACATATTGTGTTTTTGCTGCATATCATACCCCGTTTTATTTAAACAGGCTCACAAATAATGAAGTCATAAAATCATACAGAACTTTGTGTGCGCAGGATATGACTTAAAGGTTAAATTTGACAAAATGTGTGTTTTTCCCCCCTATATAATCTCCCCTGCAATCTACACACTTCCTCCATCATTGTTGCAGTTCTTGGTTCCCTTTGGTATAGAAGCTCTCATCCTGATGGTATGATGAATTACTATGAACTTTTCAGCCTATGAACTCTTCAGCTCACCCTCATGCTGATGAATTAATAAAATAAGGACTCATTCACCTCATTATTTCACCTTAACTTATTGTGTCGAGGGTTGCAGCAAAGCTAGAGCCAATGAAAAGTGGGGTGCATCCTGAACAGCTTGACAGTCCATTGCACAGCCAAGGCAGACAAAAACAACCATTCACACTCACAACTGGGACAATTCAGAATAGCTAATAAGACTAATGTGCATGCCTTTAGACTGTGGGAGGAAACCAAGGCACCTAGAGGAAACCCATGCAATGGGTCCCTGGGTACTCCACTTTCCTCCGACTGTCCAAAGACATGCACATTAGGCTAATTTGCTGTTCCAAAGTGCCCCTAGGTGTGAGTGTGAATGGTTGTGTGTGTTGCCCTGCGACGGTCTGCTGAGATGTTTGGGGTGTACTCTGCCTTCACCAAGAGTCGGCTGACATGGGCTCCAGCCTCCCTGCGACCCTAATAGGATAAAGCAATTCTGCAAATGAGTGAGTGAGAATGAGTTTAAGTAAATACATAGAATTATTTGTGGCATCAAAGCATATTCTTGAAGTTGGAAGAAGCCTTAGACTTAGAAGAAACTAGTATTACCAAGGGTTTCTATGTAAGCATGAGACCCATGGCCCATTTGATGGTAGTCATACTGTATCTAAGGGCTTTCCCTTGAGTGCATTAACAAAGTGTTGAAAGTCAGTGGTCATTAAAACTTTTACACTTACAAAGTCTATGGAAAATAAACAAAAGACCGTTGTTGAGTGTGTGTGTGTGTGTGTGTGTGTGTGTGTGTGTGTGTGTGTGTGTGTGTGTGTGTGTGTGTGTGTTTGTGTATGTTCAAAAGGAATACAAGAAGTTTGAGTGATCTCACTTTTAATCTTTGGTAGAGGCTGGAGACTCCAATGTTTGATTGGTTTCCTACGGCTTCTGCATCGTAATGATTTGCTGTTTGTTATTCTTACGCTGTTCTGCTTGTGTTTTTCATTTTTCGAGCAAATGTGTTTCCACTAGCAGCTGAGTGAATTTCAACAGTTATAATTTAGCATGCGTGTGCTTTGAGGGGTGCTTGTACTTATGAATAGACAAGCAGGTAAGCAATATAAGGAGAGGTGGTGTTGCATGAAACTTGTGAGGCGGACAGCAAAGTTCACATCTTTTTTACACTACTGGGGAGGGAAAAGGAGTGTGTTCATAAAAGGCTGGGATAGTTTTCCTCTTCAAGGTTTTATTGCTAGGGAATTTATTATATTCCACTGAGAGAAATTCTTGCGTTTTCTTGCGTGACCATTTCAGAAAGGAACTCCACACGCGAACATGACATCAGGATTGCATATTTATAATAATCTGCACAGATCAACTGGAAAAGTTGGTTAAATTGAGATGGGTTAAATTGTTTTTTATAAAATCAAGTGATGGAATTCTTGCTTTTTATGTTTTGTATGTAATTTCGCCTCTGGTTGGGTAAGGCCCACGTTTTTCAGAATGCTTGAGAGATGGGATTTATGGGCATATTGATGTATTATTAAAATGTCAGGAATTTGCTGCAGGGCGGCATAGGGGTGTAGTGGTTAACACGTCCATCTCAGGGCAAGAAGGTCCTAGGTTCAGGTCCCAGGTTTGACAAGGGTGTTTCTGTTTTCTCCATATGCTTGTGTGGGTTTCCTCAGGGTACTCAGGTTTCCTCCTATGGTCCAAAAACATGAACATTAGGCTAACTGGCTGTTCCAAAGTGCCCCTAGGTGTGAGTGTGAATAGTTGTGTGTGTTGGCCCTGCGATGGACTTGCAAGCTTTTCAGGGTGTTCCCTGCCTTCGCCCAGAGTCGGCTGAGGTAGGCTCTAGTCTCCCCACGACCCAGGATAACATTTTTTGGCAAATTAATGATTTACTGCATTAAAATGTACTAACCCTGAAATAACCTGTTTTTAACATGAACTGAAACATTATTCCTGGTTGGTGAGGATTCTGCTTATCCATCAGTGTTACAGGGAACGCTGGAGCCGATCCTAGCTGTCTTTGAGTGAGACGCGGTATGCCCTCCGGACAGGTCACTGGTCCAATACAGGGCTAACACAAACACAAACAACCATTCCATCTTACAGTCACACCTATGGGAAATTTAGAGTTAACTAAAATCCATTACCACAAAATTAATCAAATTACATGGAATTCATCAGGGAAAAGGCTGTTTGGCCAGTTTTTTAGACAGAGCAATTATTCAACATCAAGTAATAAAATCTTTGGTATACCCCATTACAGTCAAGAAACACCTTTACAAAGCATTTATTATTGCTTATTTTTATTATTATCATTTTTATAATTACATGTGTTTGCTGTATAGTTTCTTACCTTTCCAACATGAAACCATCCCTCCCTTATTACCTTTTATTTCTATTCATAAATTACTTACTTACTCACTCATTTGCTGAACCGATTAATCCTATCAGGGTTGCGGGGAGGCTGACGCTCTTTGGACTGTTGGAGGATACCAGAGTACCCACAGGAAACTCATGCAAAGCATACCCTCTAAAAGAAATCATCAAAATTCCTTCATAAATGTTTGTGTAAAGTCACAAATAAACAAACCAGTGCTGAAAACATAACTTCCTTGGCTGAGCTAATTAAGGTATGTGCAAGGCCTTTCTAGGTTACGCCCAACTCTGACCTTGAACAGCTGATTTTCTTTTTTCCAGATAAGATTGCAAATCCAAATGGATTTCTTTAAAGGTGCTGGTCTAGATGCTATTGATAAATCCTTGCTTCTTGCTTTTAATGGAGGAGAAAATTGTGTAACCCAATTCTGAATGCGGAACGTTTATGGTATAAATAAATGATAGTATATACATGCATTTATTTGCCAAAATGCTTTATCTTACTAGAGTCACAGTGAGGCTGGTGCCTATCTCAGCCAACACTGGGTGAAGGTGGGGTACACCCTGAATAGCTCACCAGTCCATCACACAACCATTCACACTCACACTTGGATCAGCCAATTAGCTTAATGTGCCTTTTTTTTGGACTTTGGAGGAAACCAGAGTACCTGGAAGAAACCCATGCAAACACAGGGAGAACATGCAAACTATACACAAAAATGCTCATGCTGAGCCCAGGACTCGAACCAAGGACCTTATTGTGGTGAAGCAGACATGCTAACTGCTACACCACCATGCCTCCCACAAATAAATACAGCTACGATATGGTCAAAACAACTCTTGACAATGCTAACTGTGAATGCTAATTTTAAAGCTACAGTAATTGTGTGTTGTTTGGATAGTTGATAATATTTCAATTTCAAGAGGGATTCTGTAGTCTTGTAAGGATAATACTGACTAGTGATCAGATACATGAGGCTGAGAGGATCTTTTTGTTCCTGTTTTCTTGTAGTTCCTCATCTTGTTTCTCTAATACAAAAAAACCCAAAAACAAACAAACCAAAAAACACTTGTTTTTATTACCATTTAAAGCCATAGCGACAATATTGAATCTGATTTCTTCTAAATTCTAGAGAATATACTCAATGGGGACATGTTCAGTGCTGCAGACACCAAGAAATGAGAATAGTTCACTGATTACATAACTGACTAAACTTCTGTGAGATCCAGCATATGTGTATGCCACACATACATAAAGCTCTCCTCGGTTAGACTATGTTTTTTTTTTTTTTTTTTTTTTTTTTTGTGCATTGGTACAGGATGAATTTCTAATTGCGTGCATGACCTTATTGTTGTAATGTACATCCTTGTTAGTGCATGAAACGTCTGTGTAATGATAATCTGTGCTGCACTATCAGCACCTAAGCCATGTTTTGACATTTTTAAAATGCTAAACTCTCAATATGTTGTTCCGACCTCTTGTTATAGTTGTAGGATGTTATTTGCCCCCTCTAAACCTTACCTTTACTTATAACATAGAAATAAAGAAAGGCTACCATGTTAGGCATGTATTATGGCTGGTGTTTGGAGCAAAGATTAGGTCTATAATGTTTTTAATAACCCATCTTCCACTGCTTGTTTAATTTAGCCTTGATTTTATCTAGCTTGGAAAGCAGTGTTTTAATTATTTAGAAGCAATGCATTAGAGTCCTGAGTCCTGTGTTATATCTGTGCCTTTTGGATAAAGTACCATACTGAAAGTCTCATGTAATTGAGAGTGGATTCCTGAGCTGATTCTTTTCAGCAATAATTTATGCGGTTGTTTTGTTGTTTCATTTGTTGTAACTTGCACCAGACACATCGGCGCACAGCAGGAAAGTCCTGGGTCCGATTCTAGAATTTGCATGTTCTCCCTGTGCGTGCATGGGTTTCCTCTAGGTACTCCGACTTCCTCCTACAGTCCAAAGACATGCCCAGTAGGATAACTGGCTGTTCCAAATTGCCTCTAATGTGAGTGTTAGTGTGAATTGTTGTGTAGGTATTGCCCTGCAATGGTCTTGTGAGCATCCCCATGACCCTAGTAGAATTAAGTGGCACATAAGTGAATGAGTGAGTAACTTGCATCATGTATTATTAAAGAAGTCACATAGAGGATTAAAAGGATAAAAAACTATACTTAAAAATGGTTACCGCCTGTGCGACACTGATCTCAATAAAAGTATGGATTATAGATACTACTGTTTGCACATGGCAACATTTGAAGCTGGATCAGCGCCTTCTTATTGAGATAATTTTACTGTTAAAATCTATCCATGAATGGCATGAAAATAGGGGGAGAAATGGAAATAATTATGCTTAAGATGTACATTTCATTCAAAAAACATTTATTTTGCCAAATGTAGCTTTTTTAAGCAAAATAACTCATGCACTTTGTTACAAACTTAGTCAGTGAAATAATTTGTAAATTATATGAATTTAAAACATTCTAACCTTCAGCACTGACATTTTACAGGTTTTCAAGCTTTGTTGACTTCCAAGTGTACTACTCCATACTTACAAAAAGGTGGTCTCACAAAAGTGGCCACCACCTGATTTTTAAATTGTAACATTGATGTGCAAGAGAGCAATTTTCTCCAAGTGTTTTACACTTCCATGTGGCACAGCAGGGGGAGCAGTTTTGAATAAAAGAGGTGAGGCAGAATTTTGGTGGAAGCACATTTTAGCCAGTTGGTAGGTATGATATGATAAGGGAGAGCTGGTGGGTGGGTGGGGTTTGGCTTGTGACCAAATTAGGGAGAAAATAGGGGGGTGGTACAGCATTATTATTATTATTATTATTATTATTATTATTATTATTATTATTATTATTGTTATTATTATTATTAACATAAAACATTGGTTCAACATGCCACGAAAAACATGATTTACACTGTAGGAGCATATTTGAGATTTTATCAACGTGGTTCGCCTTCCATTTACACGCCATCAAAATGTCATCAAAGACCCTCCTAAAATATTTGACGTGAGATAAATTGAGTCCTAAAGTGCATTAGCCTTTTGTGCAAAGCGACTCTGCAGGCGTGAATGTGTGGCTGTGTAATTTCTGAAACAAAGGCACAACCTAAAATGCGAAATGGCAGATTCTTTTTTTCGTGCTGTAGATCTCACGCACTCAAACAGTAAGCAGGCCCATAATTGGCTTTTCTGTCAGTGCTGAAGACACTGCTGGAAAACAAAAGTGCACTCTGCAGCCTGATGGCACTAACGAGGACTCAGCATTACTTAGCAACAAGTGAGGCTCTTCTTTTCTGTCTCTTTGCCCCTTGATCACTCAAACACGCAGCGCCATCATTGTCTTTGACACCATTTAGGAGCTATACCTCTTTTTCTTTCCTCATTCACATTTCCATCTCTAAGTTTGCTTTTCTGTTTTTTTTAATTTACTTTGATTTAATTTGCGTTTCGGGGGCAATGATGGCCTGGTGGTAGGGTGCTGGATTACTGATCCGAAGGTCGGGGGTTCAAGCCCCACTATCAACGGGATGTCACTGCTGTCCTACGTGCAGCTAACTGGGTTATCAAATGCCAGCCATGTCTCTCACTGTCTGTGGTGAGAGGCATGTAAAAGAACAATTGCTGATTTTCGTCAAGAGTAGGCTGCATAGCCGTCAGCGTTTTTCTGCCCTGCGATGGCCTGGCGAGCTGTCCAGGGTGTACTCTGCCCTCGCTCAGAGTCGGCTGAGATGGCCGTCAGCCTCCCCGCGACCCTAATTAGGATCAAGCGGTTCAGAAAATGAATGATGATAATTTGATTTTCATACAGCAAATTTGCCAAAATGAAAGAGACAGAGGAAAAATATTGTGACATTTTACTATTGTTTCCACAAATATGAATTTCTCACTCACTTACTCATTTGCCAAACCGCTTCATTCATCACTTCTTCCCTACCGGCCACCCTGGACCTGCTACAGTTTGCGTACCGTCCCAACTGATCTACCGAGGACGCCATCGCACACCTCCATCATACAGCCTTGAATCATCTGGACAGCGGAAAGGGGAATTATGTGAAAATGTT
>JBCNYH010000009.1:8905801-8920948 GCA_039654325.1 Tandanus tandanus
TCTGGGAACGCCTTGGTGTCCCCCCGGAAGAGCTGGAGGAAGTGGCTGGGGAAAGGGACGTCTGGACCTCACTGCTTCGGCTGCTGCCCCCACGACCCGACCCCGGAAGAAGCGGAAGAAGATGAATGAATGAATGAATGAATGTTTGGCCCAAAGGCAGTGAAATTCAGTATGCACTTTCCATAATATTTTCACAATTCTACAGAGGAGAATTAAATGAGAGAGATAGAGAGAGAGAGAGATTGAGAGAGAGATTTGGATATCTCTCTGCATCTTTATTCATCAAGGTAAGCATTCTCAGCCTCCCATAAGACTTTTAGAAAACGCTTAATTCAGCAACTGAACCTCAACAAAAAAAGTCCTTTTAGAATAATCTGATAGCTGCGTTTGTAATTATTCACTTCTTAGCAATGCTAATGATTGTCTTTTCATAACTGCTGATAAAGACTAATCACACATTTGGCACTCAACTGGGCGGCACAGTGGTGTAGTGGTTAGCATGTCTGACAGCAAGAAGGTCCTGAGTTCGCTGGGCTTGGGTGTTTCTGTTTGGAGTTTGTATGTTCTCCTTATGCTCAGTCCAAAGACATGCACATTAAGCACATTAAGTTAACTGGCGGGCAGTGGTGGCCCGGTGGTAGGGTGCTGGATTGCTGATCCCAAGGTCGGGGATTGAAGCCCCACTATCAACGGGATGTAACTGCTACCACACCCACCCCACCACCCCCAGTGCAGCTAACTGGGCTATCAAAGGTCGCATGTCTCTCACTGTCTGTGGTGTGGTCTGTGGGCATGTAAAGGAACAATTGCTGATGTTCGTCAAGAGTAGGCTGCTTAGCCGTCAGCGTGTTTCTGCCCTGCAGTGGCCTGGCGAGCTGTCCAGGGTGTACTCTGTCCTCACCCAGAGTCAGCTGAGATGGGCCCCAGCCTCCCTGCGACCCTAATTAGGATTAAGCGGTTCAGAAAATGAATGAATGAATGAAGTTAACTGGCTATTCCAAATTGCCGCTATGTCTATGGCCCTGTGATGGACCAGCAAGCGGTTCAGAGTGTATCCCGCCTTGCGGATGAGATAGGCTCCAGCCTAATCATATTAATCGGTTTAGCAAATGAATGAATGAACCACACCAAACAGAAATACAAATTCAAAAAAAGGAAAAAGAAAAAAGAAATATTGCTTTGTCACTGAACTCTGTCCATGTTACATCTGATTATCTGTTAATTTTTAAGTGATCAGTAGGCATGGATTCTTAAGTTTCAATTTTTATCACACAAGTGTTCATGGAGTTATAGATGATTGCTAACTTAAAAATGTTAGAAATTATTTCGTTTGCAAGATTGAGGAGGGAACATCATGGTGGGGTTTGAGTCCGGGGCTCAGAAGTTTCTGTGTGGAGTTTGCATGTTATCCATGTGCTTGCGTGGGTTTCTTCCAGGTACTCCGGTTTCCTCCCACAGTCCAGAGACATGCACATTAGGTTTACTTGCTGTTCCAAAATGCACCTTCTTATCAATGAGAAAAATGCTGCTCACCTAAGGTACTCGAAATACCAGAGCGGCGAAAAAGCAATTCTCAGCAACTAGAAACTCCATGCAGCGGAGGACAAAACAGCTGAAAAGCAAATTGCCACTAGAAAAGCCATGCAAATCCAATGCTTCACTGACGCCCATGATATGAGAAACTTCTACCACTCATTAAAAAAGTTCTATGGCCCCGTCATGTGGCACCCACGTCCTCTTTAGTCACCTGAGCTTCTAACAAACAAGTGTGATATTCTGGAACACTGTGTAGGACACTTCAGCAGCCTACCGAATAAACCATATAACGTCCGACAAGATGGTATTGATACCATAGAATGGAGGGAAATCATCTAACATTTTGCTGACCCTCCCAAAAAAGAGTAAATCTTGGATACCATCTTTTCTCTACAGACTGGCAAGGCTGCTGGTAAAGACAGTCTACCGGCTGAAGTCTTTGAGCATGGTGGTCAAGCCCTGATGGTGGAGCGAGGACATCCCTCACCAGCTAAAAGATGCTGTCAACATTGCCATCTTTAAACACAAAGGTGAATCACTTCTAGTCAGCACTTCTAAAATTCTCACCATGATCATGCAATACTGACTTGCCACCTCCATACTTGATAACATCATTTCTGAGTCGCATTTTGGTTTCGGAAGCGAGCAGGGAACAATTTATATAATTTTTACTGCCAGAAAGTGAATGGAGCAGAACGTTGGCCTTTTTGCGGCATTTATAGATCTAACCATGGCTTTTCACTCAGAATACTTGTGAAACTTCATGATGGTATGCATGTGCATGTGTGCGCTGATGGTCAGCTCTTTGACCCCATTCCAATAACAACTGGGGTTAAACAAGGCAGTGTAATTGCCTCAATACTGTTCATCATCTTCTTTGGTGCCGTCTTCAGAAGGCATTGTCTACCTGCAGGAATGAAGGCGTTTACATCAGGTTTAGAACTGATGGCAACATATTTATTATCTCAAGTCTGCGTGCTAAAACTAGGGTACAATTCCAACTGTTACAGGAACTTCTCTTTGCTGATGATTGTGCTTTATTCTCCTACAGCATAGACGGATTAAAGTTACTAGTGTGCAGCTTCTCTACTTCCTTGAAGTGGTTCGGCCTATGTGTGAGCATCAAGAAAATGGAAGTTCTCTGTTAACCCCCGCCTAAGACTCAGTACACTGACCCGGCAGTCTGTATTGATGGCAAGTACCTGAAGAACACAGAAACACAGACCCCTTCGTGTACTTGGGAAGTGTTTTTTCGAATGATGCCCAACTGGATTGAGAGATCTCCAGCTGTATCACAAAGGCTAGCATGGAATAGCCATACCATATGGCAATCTACAAAGATCACTGTTTACTGAGCTGTTGTGCTAAGTACCCTACTCTACTGAGCAGAGTGCTGGACCACCATCACATTAAGCAGCGTGAGGCTTTTCAGCAGCATTGTCTCTGAAAGATCTTGAAAATATCATGGGAGGAGAAAGTGTCCAATCTAGTGGTGCTACGTTAAGCAAATTGCTCTTCTGTTGAAAGCCTCACTGTCAAGCAACATCTCCAGTGAACAGGACACCTCATCTGTATGGATGAACATAAAATTCTCAAGCAGCTGTTCTATGGCGAACTCATCAGCGGTGAGCGCAGAGTCGGAAGGCCCAGTAAGCACTACAAGGACTCTGTGAGCATTGCTGCTGGTGATCTTGAGCTAAAAGCAGAAAACCATTCACTGTGAAGAGCCACTGTCCAGAAGAGAATGTCCAACTTTGAGTACAATCGATCGTACCAGATACATCAGGCCTGCTCAAGACCACATGCATCAGCTGCCAGCCTCACTGCCGATATCCGTGCCACCCACCAGTAGTCATCATCAAATTTCAACGTGACATCGATGGACATATATTACAGGGTGACCCTCATTTCAATGGTAGTTTAAAAAATGACAGGTAATCAAAATATTATTTGCACGCCTGAAATTTCATTCAACTTTCATTCATTTTTATGCATCATGTTTTAAAGATGACATCCTCTAAATGGTGTTCATCACTGTCTGTACACGCTTGGAGGCGATTTCTGAATGCTGCCATGGTTCAACGGGTCATGTTGAAAAGAACAGCGATTATCTCCTGCTGAATAGCAACCTTAAGGGCTTCAAGAGTTTGGGGTCGATGAGTATACACTCATGATTTAATGTAGCCCCACAGAAAAAAATAACAAGGGGTGAAGTCAGGGGTATGGGCCAGCCAACCAACATCGCCATGCAACGAGATTACCCAATCCGGAAACGTTTTCCTCAGCACTTGCAGTGATCTTCGAGTTGTGTGTGCCGTAGCTCTATCTTGTGGAAACAACACATTGATTTCTTTAAGATCAAGATATTCAAGCTGTGGCCTTAATAAGTTTTTGAGAATATTAACGTAATGGTCAGAAGCTACGGTAACAGCTATAGCAATCTCTTCAAAAAAAAATTTTTGAATCAAATGAAGTTTTATGTGTTTATGTGTTCGAATAATAATAATTTGATTGCCTTTAACCTTTTTTTATTTACCTTTAAATTGTGGAAGGTTTGTTGGATCACCCTATATATATATATATATAACACACGGATAGGATAGATAGATATATAGATAGATAAATATGGCCTTGAGGTTATGTTAATTTTGTTTGTTTTCACCCTGTTACAGTGATAAATAATACATTTATTAAAGAATTAAAGCTAATTATTTATTCCAAAGTAAAAGTACTACTGTTTCCTTTTAGTATTAGTTTAGTTAATTCAGATTTAGAAATATCTGCTCCAAAGTACCTTGGTACCTTGGTAAAAAAAAAAAAAAAAAACAAAGAAAAGAAAATAATGCTTTTTTTGCTGTTTATATATATTTATATATCTATTTATTTTACATTAGTAGCTACAATAAAACTAATTAAAAAAACTGCTACTACTACTACTAATAATAATAATAATAAAGATTCAATATTACAAAATGTCAACTGAGCTGAAGCTTAGCGTATTAATACTTACTATGATTTGATTTTACTCAATGAAAGTACTGTTCTAGTGAAGTATGTCATCAAGTGGAACAAGAGTACAGAGTACTTTTCATCCATTTTTAACAGCACAGCACAGTTCAACCAGGGCATGACCACTTTTAATGGTCATACATCTCCCAACAGTGCCCAGGCTATAAAATAATCATGACAGAACAATGAGCCTTGGTCTCTAAATCATTTTATTACCATCACAGAGCATCAGCTCAGACCCATTGCACCTAAACAAGAGCTTTCACATGACTGTAATACTCGATGTACTCTGTACCATCCCATCTCTCAAGGACAAATCAATAACAGCTAATTAGTTAATGGTGTAGTTGCACCTATAGATTAACCTTTGCAGCTATAAGAGTAGCTCAGTTGCTTCAATCCAGTCTCACAGGAAATTGATAGGTGTTTTAACAGTAGAAGGATATTATGATTTCAAAAGCTACAGCTGGTCATCATACACAAATTCATATTTTACTGGTCACAAACAGACTCCCATACACAGTGCCACATGCAGGAGAATGTTTTTATGACTACTGAGTGACATAATATTTATTTATTTACTTTTTAAAAAAGTGGTTAGCACATCCACCTCACAGCATAAGGTCCAGGGTTCGAGTCCCGTGCTCGGGCGTTTTAGTATGGAGTTTGCATGTTCTCCACATGCGTGTGTGGGTTTCCTCTGGGTACTCCGGTATCTTGCCCTGTGATGGTCTGACAAGCAGTTCAAGGTGTACCCCACCTTCCCCCAGTGTTGGCTGAGATAGGCACCAGCCCCTGTGACCCTAAATGAGAGATGAATAAAAAAACAAACAAAAAAGGAATTTACATAATTTCATTTCTTCATGAGCCCTGCGATGGCCTAACAAGCTGTGATCCTAATTAGGATTAGGTGGTTCAGAAAATGAATGAATGAATGAATTTCATCATGATTCCAAACTTATGTTTTGTAAAAATCCATATAAATCTGCAACCACGGAATAAGAAAAGGGGCAAATATTTTTATTCTGACAAAGATAACTCCAGCTAGAAAGAAGCTTAATGCTATCTATCACTATTAACATCCAGTCACTAAAAGTTTTCTCTCTTATATCTCTCACGTCTTATCACACACACACCAATCAGCCATAACATTAAAAACATTATATGCATTGAGGTGAAGTGAATAGCATTGGACTTCTCATTATACTGACACTTGACAAGTAGTTGAATGTATTATGCCGGAATTTTCCCAAAATAAAAATTAAATAAGCCATTAAATCTGAATTGCATTTAACAGAAAAGTCAATTATGAAAGTTGATATGTTGGAAACAGAAAAAAATGGCAGTAAGCTAAGTGACCATTTTCACAAGGGCCACAAAAAGGTGCATTTTGTGGGGTGTTCCTGAAATACAAGGGTAGTACTCACTAAAAGTGTTCTAAGGAAGACCGGCCAGTGCACTAACAAGAGTGTCATGTCATTTCACCATCATTGAATGATAGTATATCAAATTCATGAAATAAATTCTGCAGGTTGAAATGGATTTGCTGCTTGAATAGCCTCCTGTTTTCTCCGGTCTCTCCCCAGGAATCCTTGTGGTCATGCAAGGACGCCAGTCCCCACTTTCCCCTTTGCATCAGTTCTGGTGATGGAAGTCTTACTAATAAGCTTCCATCCTTCAGACCTCAGGGAGGAACAGAGCACAGTCGATTTACACACTCCTCCACTCAGCCCAGAGCATCCACAATTCAGCACTTTCCCTCTAGACCCCAGCTACGCTCCATTGGGAGCTTCCTCTTCCTCAGGCACACTGGAAAAAGGCAGCTTCTTGTAAGAAGAATTCTCTTCACAGTCTCCCGAAAACAATGTATCTGAATTAAAAAGAGATTGGAAGATCACTCAGTGGTTTACTGAATTATGTAATTATGACATGGCTCAGCATGGTTTCTCAATTGGAAATTCATAAGAATCCGCACATGCTAAGGCGTATGAATGATTTATGCTAGTTATGACTAACTTAGAATTAATTGCTGTCAATCAAGCCAATTTTGCACTGAACTAGATTTATGTAATAAAAAAAATTAGAAGCTTCCCCAACAGCAACATCATCATCAAAATAATAATTATTATTGTTGTTATTATTATTATTATTATTATTATTATTATTATTATTATTATTATTATTATTACAAATAATAAATTCCTGACCTAAAAAAGTTTTATAAAAATACACATCAGGTTTAAATTACAAGTTGAAAACCTCGGAAAACAAAAGTTTCTGACTATTTTTCCAGGGGCATAGCTGGGGGGGATTTTAGGTTTGAACCCTCTGAAATACTTTATGATGAGTTGGTGAGTATAATTCACTTACTCCATGGCTCATTTTAGTTCATACACACCTACTGTTTATACAAATGTGCAATTTAGCAGAAATTGTGCTACAATCATTTTCATAATAAGTCAACAAGTCATCATTACCGGTTTCCCTGGATTTAACCAACCCAAACCCCAAATGCAAGAATTTCTTTTGTTGCTTAGTTGCATTTTATTGGTTGTGAGCTATTTTGTTGAGAAAATTAACCAATCAGAGATGTGTATTTTCTGTATGTGCCAAACCAAGAAAGCAATTATCTGATCTTAGATAACAGCCTTTGAACTACTGTGTGTTTACACTTGGTGTTACAAAGTTATTATTATGACAAGGTTGGTTGATGTTGACTCTACCTGTCATCATTGACCTTTGCTAACTTTATTGTCCATTGACATAAAGAAGAAAGACAGTTTTGCTTGTCAATGATAGATTTCACTTTATTTTATTTTCTGAACCGATTTATTCTTTAAAGTCATATGGAGGCTAAAGCCCATCTTAATCGACTATGGGCGAAGGCAAGATACACCCTGAACATCTTGCCAAAACATTGCAGGGCCAAAACACAACCATTTATACTCACATTTACACTGAGGGGACATCAAGAATATTCAATTTGCCGGATGCATGTCTTCAGACTGTGGGAGGATACTGGAGTACCTGGGGAAGCCCACACATGTACGTGTACCACATAGAAATACCCTTGCCGAGCCCTGGTCTTGAACCCAGGACCTGCTTGCTGCGATGCAGAAGGGCCTAATCACAGATCATTCTTAATTTTTATAAAATAATACAAAATTGGCTTATATTCTAAGAATCAGAATAAGATATCAGCTAAATAAATAAACTTAGCTGCACTTGAACTTAATAATATGCCAGTTTTGCATTTGGGACTATCTATCCATTGATTCAGCCATTTTCTACATTTTACACAATTTCCTCCGGGATCAATAAAGTATTCTGATTCTGATGATTCTATACTGATTATCCTACTAAGCTGGAGCTAATCCAAGCTAACTTTGAGTGAGAAGCGATGTACAACCTGAACAGGTCTCTAAGCTATCATGGGACAAACAGAGAGACAGACAGCCATTCGCACTCACATTCACAACTATGGACAATTTATTGTAGCCAGATCATATAATCTGCATGTGTTTGAATTGCAGGAGGAAACCAGAGTACCTGGAGGACACCCACACGGGGCACCAGTGTATCAAGGCAGCACTATTGACTTTCTAAATATCATGTGCATGCTTATTTAACACATTAACCAAAGATCTACATTCAGCATAGTTTCATATATAAATCTATAGATAATGACAGTCGTCTATGAAAATAATTACACCAGAGCGCTGTTAAATGCTTGGTTCTGATTGGCCAGAAGGTGTTGAGTAAATTTCTACAACAGCAGCTTGGACAGTGTCACATAAGCATTTGCAAACTGCTGTGAATTTTATTCCTCAGGTGATACAATTGTTTTATTCCTTACTTATTTTAATAACTTAATACAAGTCACATAAAAGCAAGGCTCATTATCTTATCTAAAAATATTCAAATTAGCCTCAGCATGCTTGTGAAGATAAGCCAAGTAGGAGCATATAAATATACTGTACATACACACCAGCTACTCTTTCAGAGTGATATTTCACATCTATAACACTGTGTGTTACTTTCATTGCATTGCATCATCGCAAAATCAGATTAGTTGATGATTGGCATATCACAATGATAAGACAATATGCAGATAATGGAGCATATAATCAAGTCTTGACTTGTTAGTAATAACACTCTGCAGCCGTATGACAAAGAATGACGACAGTTAAATTTAATAGATAAAGGAATGACTGGCATTTTCTCTCTTTCTCAAGATCATGATTGTAATGGAATATAAAATCCAAGCAGGCACTATAACAGCATAAAATGAAGAGTTATCTTTAGTATAGCTGCGGATCCTAAATCATTGATCCCTTGATCGGGTCTGAAAAGATTTGTAGCATTTCACTTTATTCTAATTTACTAGAATTCGGAGTTCAAGTAATTTGTCATAATTACAAGCTGACTTTACTTATGCCTTTTTTCCTATTTTTGCAATTACTACGAACCTTTTTAAATTGTGAAATGAATTAATTTCAAATCGCTTTATCCTAAATAAGGGTCACGGGAGGCTGGAGCCCATCCCACCTGACTCCAGGGGAAATCAGGGTACAGGTCCAATCCAGAATATCCAATTACCATAATGTGCATTTCTTAAGACCAGAAGGAAACCCACACAAGCATAGGGAGAACATGCAGACTCTACACATAAACGCTCTCACACGAACCCAAGACCTTCTTGCTGTGAGGCAGATGTGCTAATCATTACGTGACTGTGCCGTCCATCTGAACTTTTTCAGAGCTCTTTTTTTTTTTTTCAAACTTTTTGTTGCTTATATGTTTTCTTTTTTAGATACCCTGACTCAGCAAGTGGGGCCAAGGGCAGTCTATGAATTTGACTTTGCACAGCAGACAGTTCAGAAATGGCTCCGAGGCTGGATGCCGGACAGTGCAGGAGTGAATTTGCAAAGAATGAAATGAATCTAAATAAAATGTTTTAAAACTGTAAATAAACTTGTATTTTTTAGCTTATATAAAATTTGTTTGCATCTCTTGCCATTTATTTACCTAATGTGTAATAACACTATAGTCCATATTTTTCATGCACCCTGGCTATAAGTAAAGCAAGTCAGTTTAAAAAATCAATAGTAATTTTCTGTGATTTAGTATAGTTTAAAGTACATAAAGTTTAGTTATGATTTCAAAGTTACTTCACTATTATCATAGAAGAAGAGTCAAATCCAATAGGAGTTCAAGGTTGATTTCACTGTAAAATAAAAATAATAATGATAATAATAATAATAATAAAAAAAAAAAAACGATGTTGACAATATAGTTTCCATGATTTTCTTTCTGGGAAGTTTGTTGGTTGCTTTTTGGAAATTTGTTGGAGAGTACAAACCTTCACTAAGTCCAGTGATCCCCCATGTAAAATCAAATTGTCAAAAAAATATATATATATCTTATCTTACAACGATAAAGAATCCTTAAAAAAATTCCTGGATGAAGAATTTGATTCAGATTATCTCCAAAATTTTATGGAGTCTTTCTTGTCTAAACCGTCACCTCTGGAAGAAATTTCATGAAAAGCAATCCTACTAATAAACACACCAACTGAGGGTAAAACATAACCTCCCATCATGAATAACAGAAATTCTAATTTGAGTTACAGGGAATTAAAAAAATAATTAAAAAAAAAAAAACTGTAAAAGAAATAACAAAAACAGTACACCCATTGTGTTTATTCCTTCCATGTTCATTTTTTTCTTTACTTAGGTCTCATTTTCTTTTGAAAATCTGTCTCTTTCAATGTTTTGCTATCAAAGATGAATAGCGAACAATTACACCTTCAGCACTAATGATCAATAGTGAAGTCTTTCTCACTGATGGTGGGAAGCTGCTCCCTAATCTGTGCACCCTGGGAGACTTTGTAATGGATATCTAGATCAAGATAAAAAAATAGAAAAGACAGTGAGTGTGAATAATGGATAGATGGAGATACTGATAAATAGATTATCTCACTGGGAGTAATCACACACACACACACACACACACACACACACACAGACACACACACACACACACACACACACACACACGCTCTGCTGCTTTCTCCAGAGTAGAATGGTGTCTTTCGCTTATTCCTTCAATATTCCTCTCCCTCCTCCTTTCATGTCTTCATCTCATCCTGTCCTTATCTCAGACACATTCTATCTCAGTTTTCTATCGTTTCCTCCTTCCCTCCCTCTCTCTTCCCATTTCATTTCCTTCCCACGGCTCACCTGAGATTGATACTCATTCTTGCTCTGATTGCCATAATTACCCCCGTCCTGCCTTTCTGCCTGCTCTTGGCCCAGCATTTTCACCAAAACGGAGGAACAGTCCAGCCAAATTTACCGCCTCCATTCATCCCACTCAAGCTGCGCAGGGGGCCGAGTGGGAGGGGAACACTCCAACTCGCTCCAAGAGCACAGGTGCCATGGCTCTAATTAGTGCATTTTGATCCAGACGGTGAGATGAGCAATGCTGTATTAATGTTTGCAGTGAAAGCGCAGGAGGGAGTTAAAGCTCGACAGATTGCCTATAGCCATTAGCCCAAGCACTACATTAGTGTAACAGCGTAACTAGTGTTATTCAGCTGCTATTATCTTTGATGAAGAATGGTTTGTATAGTTGTGGTTAACTTGTTTCTGCTAAAACAGGATCCAAAAATATACATCTTGTTGCACATTCAGGAATTTCACAGACATAAAAAACACACAGATACTCAGAAGAGGATGGAATTGAAATAGTTCATTTTGCCTTTCTTGTATGACTGATAAAGCATACAACCAAAGCTTTTAAAAGAATAAAGAGAAATACATATATTTTCATTTAATAAATATTAATAATAATGCTAATAATAATTCTAAATAAAAGTTAAACAAATTGTGGTATAAGGAATATTTTTGTAGTACAATGCTTTATATCATTTCTAAAATGTAAAATGTAATTTATTTATATTTACATATTTATTTCTTTTTCATTTCTCTGTTTTTGTAATCACTGTAAATAATTTTTTTTTTTTAATATCTACTTTTTGATATGACCAAGGCAAATTTTGTGATATTATAATGTTCCAGTGTCACATTGTGAAAAACAAAGAAAATTGAAGATCTCATTCAACGGTGTGTGCTACTCCCTTCACCTAACAGCACAAACTGGCTCTAACCGAGATAGAAAGAGAAGTCTGAGGCCCTGGTGTACAACTAAGCAAGAAGACAATAGGGTACAACAGAGTCTCTAGTTTGACAAACAGAAGCCTGACAGGTCCTTAATTGGCAGCTTCATTAAATAGTACTTGAAAAACTTCAACAGTGAAGAGGTGAAACCTTGGAGTTGCAAAGAAAAAGCCATATCTGAGACTGGTCAATAAAAGGAAAAAATTTAAATGGGCAACTGAACATTGGACAGTTGAAGATTGGGGGAAAATAGTGCTGTAGATACAGCAGATAAATCAAAGATTAATATGTTTGGATAACAAAGAAGAACATTTGCAAGGTGCGGAATAAAGGAAAAGATGCTAGAGGAGTTCTTGACCCCATCTGTCAAATGTAGTGGCGGAATGTGATATGCTTTGGTGGTGTGATTATGGGAGGTGCTTTGGTAGTGGTAAAGTGGGAGAGTTGTGCAGGGTAAAAGGGATCTTGAACAAGTAAGGCTATCACCCAATTTTACATCATCAATGCCATACCCTAGAGGTGGCTCTTGATTGGCTTCACTTTCCTACAATACACAAGAACAAAGACCACAAACACTTCAAACTATGAAAGAACTCTTTAGAGAAGAAGCAGTCAGCTGGTATTCTGTCAGTAATGGAGTGGCCAGCGCAATCACCAGACCTCAACCCGACTGAGCGGCTGTGGGAGCAGCTTGACTGTATGGTACGAAAAAAGTGCTCATCAAGCCAGTCCATATTGTGGAAGGTGCTTCATGGATGCTTCATAAGTATGGGGTGACATTTCTTCATTTTACTTATGACAAATCTACAGCAAGATTGACAAAGGTCTGCAAGGCTGTAATGGCTGCAAATGGAGGATTTTAGACAAATGCAAAATTTGAAGGAAATAATTATTATTTCAAGTAAAATTTGTTAATTTTATGCTTTTCGATGTCTTGACTAAATTTCATATTAATTTTGCAACTCATTTGATGGATGTAAGTAAGTGTTTTCATTTAAAATGTGACATTTTCTGAGTGACCCCAAACTTTTGAATAGTAATACTTATATCCCGCTTCAGCATAATACGGATTAAGTGGCAAGGTAGTATTTTGAGTAAGAGCCAAAGCAAATGGCGTACCTGGATGAAAATGCGATATCGCCGCAAAAACATCCTTTAAAGCATAATCTTTGACATGACAAGTCCAAATATCTATAAACACAATCTATCCATGATAAAATACTTGTTTAAGAAAGGGTTCCATGTCCAAATTGTTGTAAAACAATAGAAAATCCACTTATTTTGCCGATTTTTAATTCGCTTTAGTCATTGCTCAGGATAAATCCCTAATATCCATATTCACTACTAGAATACTTTCATTACTTACAGAATCCCAGAAGATTTCCCTAAATCATATAAAGGTAAACCAATGAGAAGCCTTAAAACAGACATGACTCGGTGTAAATAGAACTCATCTGTTGCTAGGAAGACGCTAGTACGATCGTGCTGATTGGTCAAGAGCCGGATTCATTTAGTTTGTTAGGGAGTTTCAAATGCGGACATTCAGAAACTGGCTCTGTAACTGTAATTGCTATTTTTTCAAAGGTAGCATTTCCTGATTAGCGACATACAAAGTGATGAAATACAGTCAATTTTCATGCTGTAATCATGTATTACACCTCATTTTAAAGCATATTATGTTCTCTTTCCAAATATGTGAATATTTCAGTACGTCAAATTTCCAACTTAATCCGTATTATGCTGGAGTGGGTCACATGTGTGTGTGTGTGTGTGTGTGTGTGTGTGTGTGTGTGTTAGATTTATTTTTATTGCAATTCCTTTCTGGACTCTCCTTCAAATATCTCTTGAAGAAGAGATAGGGGCATTTATTTATTTTTGATGGAATGTTTTAGCTTGGCTTGTCATCTTTGAGGGAAAAGTCAGTGCAAATCAATACAAAGCTCAAAGTGATTGTGTTTATCCTCTGCCGAAACATTTCTATGATTACTCCACCCAAATGCTTTGGATATGAGGGCTAAATGATTAGGGTTTGATTAGGATGAAAATAATGTCAGTTCTGTGCTATAACCCAGTGGGAACATGGTGAAAGAATATTTTTTAGGAAAATAAAGCTTCATGGTCACCCATCCGTATGCTTATATATTTGCATTAATCATGATTTTCCATGAAATTTGTTAACAGTCACTGCTGTTATATTGTAAACTGTGATGCTGTAAACCCTTTGACCCACAACCAAATTTCATTGTGAACGTATCTATAAAACCCATAAAGCCCAATGCCATTGCATCCATTTTCTCTTCTTCTGCTTTTTTATACACAATAACACTTTATAGCAATGCATTTTTTTTTCCATTTACGTATTCCCCTTAATCAGCAACTTCACAATGGTTAATGAATGGGCGCATCCCTAGGGCGTGTTTCTGGGGTTATTAATTACCCTTTTGATTTTCTTTTCCTACTCATGCATGGGGCAAGAAATAATGACACAGCGCTTTGTGTCTTTTGCAGAAAATGAGACCCGAGTCAATTAGTGATGGTTATAGAGAGAGCTGTATCGGACTTTTATATTAGGGCATTTAACATAGAAAAGAAGGACTCTAATGATTCCAGTCCACACGAATGATCATAAAAGTTTAAGTAAGACATGACAACCATAATACAGTAATAAAACTGAAACATAAACACTTTTTATTTTAAACAAATACCAAGCAATTTTGTTTTTGTTTGCTTGCATTTAAACTCATTTGTAGACACATCTTTTTCTTCGACTTTTCCTTTTATACCTGAACCAAATTGAAGACTTTCTGACTTGAACTTAAGTAAAGACTGTCAAAGATGAACTTTTTAAAGTATTATCAGACTGTGGATGAATAATTGTACCGTCCTTTTTTATATTCATGGTTGTTGACTTAAAGAATCTTCCAATTAGGTGAAATATTTAGTACAAGGACACTTTTACAACATAACCCTCAAAAAATCTGTCATCATGTGTGAACAACAAAACATTCAGAATTTTTTTATAACCTGTAAAAAAGCTATGAAAATTGATGGAGAATCACACTCAAAAGAAGAATGTGGAGAGTGTTTTGTGAAAGCTTTTAGGTAAGAAAGAAGCAGAAGGTGGATGAACTCACGGAAGTGGCTTTAAAGGCATTGAGAAAACATTTGTACTGAATGGAAGGTGAGATGGTGAAGTAGTGTATGTGATAATGTTAGGATGGAAGTCATGTCAACCGGTGTGACAGATCTTACTGTGGTGATGACTGGTATATCTTTAGGTATGAAGTTGAGTTTCAGTTTCTTTTGTGTTTATTTGGAGGATTAGATCAATAGGATTTGATTATTAAATTGCTACTTTTAACCTATAAAGCACTTAATGGTCTTGCACCACATTATCTTAGCGAACTTCTTGTTGTTTATG
>JBCNYH010000009.1:8940051-8954829 GCA_039654325.1 Tandanus tandanus
GGACTGATTATTCTGCACCACTGTCTGAAGTATTTCCTTTGTGTTGCTACCATGCAGGCACCGCAAGGTGTTCTTACATTGGCTGTACTTAGGTGAAAATTTAGGGTGGCATCTTTAGTATGGTTTTAAAGTTTAAAAGTTTTAAAATCTAATCTCATTAATGGCTTTGTCACTATTGGGGTCATGCATTTCTTCAGGGGAAAAAATGCCCCCATTTGGGGATGAGGCAGATGCAAGAAAGTAAAGTTTATAACTAAAGATAATCTAAGCAAAGCTGAAAATACCAAACATACTAAATGAGGCAAGAGTATAGCATGAGTGAGAGTATAGAGAATTGTGACATAAGAGAATACCTAGCCAAGAGCTGACAAAAACAGTGTCCTTGTATAGTGCATGCAAGTAGTGGAATGAAAAGCAGGTGTGCTGATCATGTGACTGGGAGTAGTACAGTGGGAAATGTAGTAAGAGTTCAGAACGCAGCAGAAATGGGCTGAAGCTGTGCACATACATACATACATACATTGCCTTCGGTGAATAAGTCTTAATCAGTGTATTGAGAACTGGGGATATTGGGCTTATTCTGAATCCAATGTGCTGCAGTTGTACAATTGCAGTTTTTGCAGCATTTTGTGGTTAGTAGTTCTCATTTCATTATTCTCCTTTGCCTTCTTCAGGCTGTTTTAAATGCTCTCTATTTAGATGAAGAGAAGCAAGCCATAAAAAGACCATTGGTTCCTGTGTTTCTGGGCTTAAAAGCACTAATATTCTTTAAAACGTTTTCAGACTTGTCAGTGGATATCAGGCTTTAATCAACATGTTGGATAGCTAATACATAATAATAATCAGAAGGAATGTGATGCATTAGCAGCACATTCAAATTGAAATCTTTAAGAAAGCATTCATCAACATGTGGTTTTTAGAAATATACTCACTTACCAGACTTTTTAACTCACATCCACAGTATATCTGCTTATTCATACATTTATCGACTCAACCAATCATGTGAAAACAACACAATAAACGTTATAGATCACCTGTTAAAGACAATTAAAGAGTACTTTAATTGAAGAATTATTCCAGTCAAGCACTGACCTTCAATGATGGCCCTGATGAAGTTCCTGCCGAGATGTATTTTTTTTTCCAATACCGAGGATCATTATTCTGGTTTGGAAATGGAAGCACACAATTTGGCCTTTGTCCATTTAGCATACAGGGCACTTGTGAATAGTTTGAAGGTGCAGTAATGTGGAAGCAATAAAAAATGAAGCGTTTTTGCAGCATAAGCAAGGAATGGCATGAATTATGCACGCTTTTCAATATCCCCTCCATTTTTTTTTTTGTTCTAGTGCCTTGCCACCTTGACATCGATCCTGGCTTATGAAAGTCCCCTTGCTCTTCAGACTGTCTCATTTGAATGGGGATGGGGGGATGGGGGGGGGGGGGTGATGTTGGGGAAATGTGGATCATTTAATATAAGTCAGGGTAAAAAATAACTGCTGTGTGTGTGTACTAACTCTCCCAATCGTTTCTTTCATTTGTCATTTGAGATCTGCTGATGCCAACAGCATCCCCAAATTGGGGCCTTCCGAAGTTAGTTCATCAGGAACACTATGTAGAGAAAAGCACTTGAGGAAATGTTGAATAAATTCTGCAGAACCCTTTTAAGCAGTCTTTTCTTCCACATCAAGTCCAAATGCCCAAGTGACCAGTACCAGCAGTACATATCACCAAACTCCTTGTAATAGTCTAGTTTTCATGTTTACATGTCAATGGTTGCACCCAGGGCCATATGAAATAAGAAAGGGGTATCTCATTAAAAAAATAAAATAAAGAAATAACATAAAATAATATATCTCTATCCTGAATAAAAATAAATTATATTCGAGTACTTTCCTGGAAAAGAAGGTGTTTATAACAAAACAACAGACAGAATGTGTAACAGAGTGGAACTTGACTTAATCAAAAGCCGCACGCACCCAGATGAAATGCTCTGGTTTTAAAACCAATCTTCTTGGCTATTTCAAGAAGAAAACTCAGGGTAAATTATTTTGCACGGGTATTACACAATGTTAAACAAATTATGCTGAATTCTAATAATATTTACTGACGGTAATAAACAGTGTATTGGACTAAACAATCTAAATTAAGCTATAATTACAATTCTTGCTTAAGGTTTCAACCCAATTCTAAATTATTTATTTTTAATGCATCATAACTTAGAAATAACAAAGAAAGCAAACACTGAGTTACCAAAAGAGTGCTCTAATATAGTATTTAAATATTAGAAATTAAAACATCTGACATGTTTAAATGAGGAGATAAAGAGGGCCAAAAATACTCCAAAGCATAAACCATTTTTCAACAAACTGTAAAATGGTAAATATGCAGTTGTGGCACATCAGTAATTAAAGACATTATGCAGCTAAATACATTAATTCATTTTCTGAACCACTTAATCCTAATTCGGGTCGCGGGGAGGCTGGTGCCCATCTCAGCCGACTCTGGGTAAGGGCAGAGTACACCCTGGACGGCTCGCCAGGCCATCGCAAGGCAGAAACACGCTGATGGCCTACTCTTTACGAAAATCAGCAATGGTTCTTTTACATGCCTTTCACCATAGACAGTGAGAGACATGGCCGGCCTTTGATAACCCAGTTAGCTGCACTGGGGGACAGCAGTGACAACCTGTTGATAGTGGGGCTTGAACCCCCGACCTTGGGATCAGTAATCTAGCACCCCACAAAACAGTGTTCACAAAAACACTGTGAATATTCGGCACTTTTTAAGTCCCATAGAATGTAGGCTGTAGAAGAATCTAATAACTACATTTACCACATAAAACCAATTTCTCCAGAAGTTTTTGCTTAACATTCAGGAATACTATATCCAAATGTAATTTGAACTTCAATAATTGAATTTAGACTCTGTTTAAATTAAAGGCTACATGTTTACAATAATATTAACCTTTGCACCATTTGAACATATTGTAGAAATTTCTCATAGCCTAATAGGAATGCAAATGAATACTATACTCAAATCTAGCAACTAAATAATTCATGATTGAAGTAATAGAAAGTATCATATAACTCACTTTTGGCTTAATCTGAATAAAAATGACTGATTTTTAAGTTTTACAGACCCCTAAAAAATTACCGATATTAAGAGTAGAACTGATTATACATTAAAATAATTTCAGCACAAGTAGCCACTATGTTTGAGTTGACGGATTAATAATAAAAATACACCAGGAGAACAGAGTAATAAATAAATGTCACAGAGTGATAAATAACTTTAGGTATAACTTCAAGTTTTGCAGAGAATTTTCTGCTGTTCTGTAAACATTCCTTGGTGCATCTGCTCATCCATATGAGAACAAGATAAAGGTTAGAGGGGCTTTTCCTCCGAGCAGCCGAGCTTCTGAATCAACAAACATAACCTTGTGAGTCAAGATGCATGAAAACTCTTTTGATACGGGAAATCATCCAGGCATTTTTTGCACAGCCGATTTGTTCTTATCACCTTGGACTTGACCTGAGAAATCAATCTGACAAATGTAATGACACACGTATTTCTCCACATTATTGAGCTGAAATGAAGAATCAAACAAGGCTAATTTAATTTGTTCAGTTGTGGCTGCAATTCAGCTTTAGGACAAATAGCAATGTCTGTATCAGTCAGTTGTTCCAGGGAGTAATTACAGCTCCAGGGTCAGAGATTTAAACTGCCAAAAAAAAATAAAAAATAAAAAATGCATTAATAATATGTTGATGATCAATACGTTTAAACATTGTGTACATTATTTTATTTTATTTTTTTATTATTGGCCACATGGTAATGACATGCTGTAAGTCAAGGTTAAACTACTGAACGATAATAACCAAATTCTACTCAATTCAGTTACAATTAATAATTACGTGCTGAAGGCGAGGTGGATGTCCGAGAAAGAATGCCAAGGGGACAATCCATTTAAGTTTCAATTCAGATTCATTTCAATCCACCAAGCCTGAGGCGTAAAATTGTTTTAAAATAGATTACATGGGAACTTAAGCAATTTTTTGACGGACATTGGTGAGCTTTGTGTGCATGCATAAGCAGTTGCAAAAGCTGTGGGCTCTCTTTAACTCTCTTTTTATTTTGAGGGGTTTTTTTATACTGTATTAATTCCACAAGGGAAACTTTGACTTCTGCATTTAACCCATTCAAAGTAAGCATACACACAAACACACACACACACTTGGAGCAGTGAACTGCCACACACTGCGGTACCTGGAGAGCAATTGGGGTTTAGGTGTCTTGCTCAAGGGCACTTCAGCCATAAAGGTGGAGGAAGGGAAAGTGCAGCTCACTCCCCCACCACCACCACCACCACACATTTTTCCTGCTGGGTATCAAACCAGGCATCTTTTGGTCCCAAAGCCACTTCTTTAACCGTTAGGCCTGGATTGACCACATATACTACACAGGAACATTTGCTAAACCATATTTTAGCCATTTAATTTCATTTAATGGCATTTAATTTTTGCCATTACAATAGCAAGTCAGGTGAGCTCTGTACTCTAGGCAAAGATAAACGCTGTGTAACTAGCAGTGTCTGTTTATAGTCTACTCACTAATTATCCTCACTTAATTCATACTACATTTATTCATTCATTCATTCATTTCCCAAACTGCTTAATCCTCTAGAGCAGGGCTATTCAATTAATTTGGAATGGGGGTCAGATCATGAAAAGAATCCCAAATGAGGGGCCTAAGAAATATGGCTTGAAAAACATTAACAGCTACAGGCACAGTACAGTAACACTGAAGTGCACATAGTGTATTTTGTAATTGCCTAATAAAATTACTGTGTTGTATTATATCAAGACACATAGGCCCAAGGCATTTCTACATTCAAATGAAAACATACACGATGTTGGGTAATTAATCCAGGTGAGCCATTTAACAGACATTTATAATTTTTAACTAACAGACAACATCCTCTAAACACAACTGTCCCAACAAAAACAGCATCGGTATAGTGTGGTAATAAATACAACTATTACAACATATGAGTGACTGGACAGCTCACCATCGCAGGGCAGAAACATGCTGATGGCAACCCAATGGCCTACTCTTACAAACAACATGCCTCTCACACAGACAGTGAGAGACATGGCTGGTCTTTGAAAACCCAGTTAGCTGTACTGGGGGAACAGCAGTGACAGCAGGGCTTAAACCCCAGACCTTTGGATCAGTAATCCAGCACCCTACCACCAGGCCACCACTGCCCCTAGTAATAATAATAGTGGGAATAAATGAATTAAGTGAATATTAAGACAGAAAAGTAAAGCTTTTAATTATAATAATACTAAGAAAAAGTGGAAGAAGAATAAGAAGAGGAAGTGAATAATAATACAGAAAGGTTCAGTTTTAAATGACAAAATAAGAAAAACATAATGTGAATATCAACACACGGATATAATACTTTAGCTGTCAATTCTAATTACCAATTTGATGAACAGAACTGTTACTTAACTGATTTAGTAACCCAGAGCAGTGAATTTCAGGGGCAGACAACTTTCTCGTTTCTGATTGGTGGAAAACCATTAAGGAGTTCTTGATATTGGCTTGTTGCAATCAGTGAATTGGCATGATAATTGTATGACAGGGGCAGTGGTGGCCTGGTGGTAGGGTGCGGGATTACTGATCCCAAAGTCGGGGGTTCAAGCCCCACTATCAACGGGATGTCTCTGCAGTCCCCCCAGTGCAGCTAACTGGGTTATCAAAGGCCATGTCTCTCACTGTCTGTGGTGACATGTAAAAGAACCATTGACGATTTTTGCCAAGAGTAGGCTGCATAGCCATCAGCGTGTTTCTGCCCTGCGATGGCCTGGTGAGCTATCCAGGGTGTACTCTGCCCTCGCCCACAGTTGGCTGAGATGGGTGCCAGCCTCCCCGCGACCCTAATTTGGATTAAGCGGTTCAGAAGATGAGTGGATGAATGATGAAGTTTCCAGCAAATGACTGCAGGGCTTCAGACATGGCATAGCCATTTTCCACAGGATGAATCTATGTTTATGATATTTATGTCCTCCTTTCCTCTGTCGTCCCAGACAAATGGCTGCTCGCTTTTAAGACTTCCTGAACATTGCCAAAAGCTGATAAAGTCATGTTTGATGGGGAAAAATGGTCTTATTCTTAAAACTAAAAAAATAGGTTCTTACCATCAAATATTTAATTCCATATTTTGTAATTTTTCATGTCTAAGATGAATCGGAAATGGCACCAGGAGCATAGCATACTAACGTCGAGTCATAAAGCTCACAGATGCTAACGTGCTCGCTAGCAGCTTAGTAACATAGTAGTCTATGTATTGTGAAGAAAAGAACGCATTCAAATACTTTATACTTTACTGCGAGTACATACAGCTCTAAAAATATATTATTAATGTTACTAAACAAAAACCAGAGAAACTAACATGAGCATAAGCTCAGTCCTCTTCCTCTTTTACAAGCCTCTTCCAAGAAGCTAGCTATAATTATCACATAACCAACACAACCGACTTATGTATTTTGTATGAATATTAGCTCTTTTATGATATGGATAATTATTCGGTCTCAGAGGGTGTTATCCCAAAAATTTTCCATATCATACTTTGTTCCATGTCATACTTTGTTTAATATAAACATACTGTATCTAACAGCATTATGGTTTTGTAATTAGACACATGATTTGTGAAAGTACCTGTGTGCTTTTTAAGCAGTATGATATATTTGCAAGTCAGGAACTTCAATACATAGGCCCACAACACTTTAACTGATCAAAAACACTTTAACTGATCATACACTTTGCTTTTTAGTCCCTACACCAACCAGAAGTCTGGTCATTCTTCCTGGATTGATGTCTATAAGTAATGCTATTTTCTTTCACTCTTCTCTACGCTTTTCTACTCAGCATCATCTGGGGTGCTGCCATCGCTTTTGTGAAAATGGCTCTGCGAGATGAGCTGCTTTCGGCACGGCTTCGTCTGACAGGAGTCCCCAGAAATAGGGGAGCTAAATGTCAGCAAAGTAATTGCATCTCGACTCCAAGTCATATCACAGTATCTCACTTGTTTTTTTTCCCCTCCTCACTTTGATTTTTCCTTTTTTCCCCCTTTATTGCACCCTTGGAGTTTGACCCACATTATTTCCCACCAATGGACAATTAAAGGTGTTCTTCCTTTTACAGGCTACATGGTGTGTGTGTGTGTGTGTGTGTGTGTGTGTGTGTGTGTGTGTGTGTGTGTGTGTGTGACAGTACATTTTAATCACCGCTTACCAATAAAGTGCTTTGTAGACATTCCCGTTCATTTGATTCTATTATGAGCTGGCTGAGTCAGCGATTTTTACGGGGTCTACCTCTTTCTGGTTTAAAGAAGAGATGATGCAGAGGTACATCCGCACCCATGAGACGAGTGGCGCTCTTTATAGTCAGCATCGATTAAAATCTTGCAGATGTCATCGTGTAGAATGGAGAACTAGTTGACTATGCAATATATGTGACTAAACGAATGTTGTCATTGGTGTATATTACATGTCTGAAAGCCTTCAGGAATTTGATTAAAAATGCAGAATTACTTTGCTCATGAAATCCACTTATTAATGCAAGGTGCAATAGAAATGGACTTATTTATAGAGCTGTTCTGGAGTGCACAAATTATTTAGTCGATTAGTTGAAATGGAGTTGATTTGTGCAAGTACCTGTGATGGAACTGAGGTTTCAGTAATGATTTCCTTACCTGGATCTAGCCTTTTTCCCAAAGCCATGATCTGAGCTTTTTTTTGTATCTACTCTATTTCATTGGGCTCTTTTACATTTAAAATTACATTTGCTTCCCTGGGTTTTAAAATATTCACAAGATTCGGCAGATTTCAATTTAATAACAGTGGAAGATAAATTACAAATGTCTTAGCACCCCCACAAGACAAGTTAATGTTCCACAATGCTGTCCAGTCCCATAATTTGTTCGCCCAGAAACATAGGCTAAGCTAAAAAGTGGAAGCTAACAAATCACTGTTGTACAATGCTAGCAATTTAGCTAGTTAAGTGCAGACTATAGGAGTGAACAAGTATCTTAATCGAGTAGCACAATAAGCTTTTGATATTGAGAAAAATAGATCAAGTCTTTTGGGGAATGTGTTAGCAATGAGATCATTGAAGAATGGGTACCATCTTTATTTTTACCTCTGCCACAAAACAAAGTTTTGGTGGAGTTACTATACTGACTGGTGTTTATTCATCCATCCATCCTTGTTTGGTTGTTTGTCAGATAATTTTTTTTTTGTAAACAAAATCCTGACCAAGGCCTGGGTTCGATTCCCAGGCTTGGGCGTTTCTGTGTGATGTTCCATTCGTGCTTGTGTGGGTTTCCTACGGGTACTCCGGTTTCCTCCCACAGTCCAAAAACATGCACAGTAGGCTCAATGGCTCTTCAAAATCGCCCCTAGATGTAAGGGTGTGTGCGTAAATCGTTGTGTGTGTGTTGGCCCTGTTCAGGGTGTACTCCACCTTGCCCGTGACCCTAATTAGGATTAAATGGCTTAGAAATTGAATGAATGAAAATCCTGACCACACCAATGCAAGAAGTTTTACCGAACTTGATGGGAACACTATCGTACCTGAGTCCCAGAGTTGATTTGATTTTGGAATATCAAGGTCAAAGCTGAATGAGTACAGTGGCGTAGAGGTTAGTACATCCACCTCACAGCAAAAAAGGTGTTGGGTTTGAGCATTATGTCCAGTGAGGACATTGTTGCGTGGAGTTTGCATGTTCTTCCTATGCTAGCATGGTTTTCTCAGGGTGCACGAGTTTCCTCCATCAGTCCAAAGACATGCAGAGTAGGCTAATTTGTTGTTCCTTCTCCTAGAGTCGAATGAGACGGGCTCCAGCTTCCCCATGACTCTAATAAAGGAAAAAAACAATTAAGAAAATGTGATGCAAATGAAATGAAGGTAAACACTAAAGGTCAGTGCAAAGTTTTGGAAATGGAGCACTTATTCCTTTTAAATGAGTAGCGATAGACATGCCATTACTTTAGAACACTGATCGGAAACCATATACGGACATTCCAATGAGAAAACTACTTTTGATCTGGCGTAACCTTGAAAGGCCAAACCATAGCCATCTTCAGACAGGAGGTTTTTACTAAAACGGTCACATCCACGTACTATAAAATAAATCCTAAGACAATGCACATGTGAACTTAAAACCATTCCCATATAGTGCCTATTTGATACATTTTCCATTGCAAAGGTACCTTGCATCATGAGTTATGAGTGCCCCTCTAGCTTCTCAGTGTGTTTAGGGTGTCCATGTCTGTGTGCCCCAGTACCTATGTTCCCTAGTCCCTATGTTCCCCAGTACCTATGTTCCCCAGGAACCCTAACCCTAATATTCCATAAATTGTTACTTTGATGAGTATGTTTGATTTTGTTTCATATACTTACATACTTCTTTTACAATATGGATGCAATTGTTGTAGCTTACTTCTATAAAGTACACAATACAATGGAAGATCCATTCATTTAATAAGGACCAGTGAACATAGTGACCGGGGAACATAGGGCTGATCCCTGTTTGGGCACAGCAAAGAGGGCATGCTATTTTTACCTCCAATAAATTTAAAATCTGTTATTTCACATTAATGAAATGTCAGGAAGAAGGTACACAAATGCATTATTTGTAAAGCTTGCAGACAAGTCTAAATTATGAAACCATGTCAAGAACAATGAACAGGCAAAAGTCAGGCGATTAGTAAACAGCACACAGACAAGCCAAAACAAGAGTCAAAACACAGTAAGCCCAGAACAAAAATCGAAAAGAGTAATAATAACAAAATACATGGCTTGAGGCATTAACAGTGACAGGACTGTATACTTCACAACTAGAACAAAGAAACACAAAGGCTAAAATGCACAACCGAATCAAGGAAAGCACTGAAAACAGGTGAGACTAATCTTAAGACATTAGCGAGGCAAGACAAGGATGGAAATAACATGTGTACCAAAACATGATCATGCAAACAAACACACAGAAAAAAAGAAGTAGTGCTGACAGCCGTGACATGCACGGAGAGGTTCAATGAGCTCTGAGAAAGCGAATGTGCGACATGAACACGAATCATTGTCCATTTAAACTCTCAGAAAGTGAGAAAATCAAGATGAGAGGTTACTAATGTGAGATCGCAGGGAAAATGTGGGGCTTCCAGAAGGGTCTGTTATTATCATAGAATTTTAAACAAATACACGTTTAGAATGTCAGTCATTCCAGATTCCTCGACTGGCTCATGTGTTCTTGTTGAGAATAAATAAATAAAAACCATTTTTTTTCTTGAATGATTTCCTCCCAGATCCTCACTGTCGCTCTAGAAAGATCTGGAATATGATCTGAGGCTGAGGATGTTGAACAGCATGGTACCTATAACCCTGTTGTAAGGGCCACCAGCTCCCGGTGGGAGGTCATTGATCCACAACGGCTTTGTGTCCCTTATGCAGTCACCGTGGTCATGTCTGATTATCACCTTAAAGAGCTATCACAGCAGAAGAGAATATATCAGCATGGTAGTATTTTTCTTGCCTGAAACGCAGCACTGGATCGTGACCACAGATTTTGGTGAGGCAGGATGACGTTAATAGTGGCAAACAAAATAAATTCATATGCCTTCCTTAATCACACTTGACTCATGCTAGAGGCTAATGTCTACTGAATTAAATTCATAATAGGCAACATACAAGTCATCCAGCAGCTTGTTGTGAATGGTTTTAGATGTTTGCCAGATTCAAGCTCAGGTAGATCTAAGGACAGTGCTAACCAAATACCTAAATCTGGCTCAAATCTACACCCATTGGAAAATAGAGACCTTTTTCTTTTTGCTTACCCTTTGCATAGGTAGCAAATCACAATAGTGCACACCCATTTCTAATGTACCATAATCCATTCCACAATTCTTCTTTCACCCAGTCATCCAGTCATTGGATGCTTGCATGCTGGAACAAAACAACTAATACACGTGAATAGATAAGTTTGTAATCAAGTATCAGATGTCAAAAATGTCCATGATGCTCTTGAATGAAGTCCATCCAACTATCCATCCATTAGCTATTACCGCTTAACCGTCAGGGTCACACTGGAGGATGAAATCAATCCAAGCTGACTTCAGGTAAGAGGCAGGGTTACACCGTGAACAGGACACCAGTCAATTGCATGACACAAACAGCTATTTACACTCTCATTTGACAATCCCAGTTGACCTAATGTGCATGTCTTTGGATTTATAAGCAAACCAGAGTACCCACAGGACACACACAAGCACAGGGAAGCTCATGCAAACTCCACAAAGAAAGGTCCTTGGATAAGACTGGAATCATGAACTTTTTTTTATTTTATTTTTTTTTGCTGTAAGGCTACAGTGCTAATCACTAAGTGGAGTCATTAAATGCAGTTTTTTTTTTTTACGTAGTGTTCACATTTATTAAACAGAACTGATCTAAAACCCTAAAACTTTTTGACAATTCCCCATAGGGAAACATAGAGGTTAGTAGATGTTGATCAATGAAAATAAGATAAATTGACACGTCTTGGAGTTGTTTTCAGTCATTCATTCATTCTTCGAATCACTATCCCAGCCGATTCTGTGTAAAGGCAGGGTATACCCTGAACAGCTCACCAGAGCATTTCAGGGTCAACATATACATTTGGAATTTGGAACAGCCAGTTAGCCTGTGCATATCTTTGGACTGAGGAAAGAATCCGGAGTACCTGGAGGAAACCCGCCACTCAAACCCAGGACCTCCTTGCTGTGAGGCAGACATGCTAATCACTATGCCACAGTGTCATCCTTGTTATTTTACTCCTTGCTATATTCAGTTGTTTGATGAAATCCAGTAAGAATGGTTTATTCTCATTAAACAAAGTATAGGACTTCTAATTAATGAAAGCTGAAAAAAACCCAAAAAAACAGAGAATTCTTTGTCTCAGCACACTATATGTCCAATCGAAGCTACAAGCCTGAAAACGTATCTTTGAAATGAGTTAACCTTCTGATCTCAAGAAGCTTTGATGAATATTTGATTAAAAGAAAAGAATGTGCCTTTCTTTTTCAGGAGTTATAAACAGTCAACAACTAAATAAATAAATAAATGAGAAAGAAAAAAAAGAAAGAAACGATACACTCCAGCAGTGGAATCCTAATGAGGGTTTAAACTGAGGCTAGACAAAACGTGGGCCAATATGTTCAGCACAGATGGTCCATTTAAACGACTCGTGTTCTTCATCTTTGAGCCTGAATAGTGAGGAAAAGACAAGCGATAAAACTTAACATTAAGAACCATTCGGATAAAGTGTTTATTCAAATGTGAGTGAGGGAAAGCGCAGAGTATTAAGTAACCTGCTGAATGGCAGCCATGTTGGATGGGTGACTGGGGCTCAGTGACAGCAACGAGGTTTAGACAGTGCCATCATGACTGTCAGCCATTATCATCTGGGTGTCATACGCCTGCCTGCCTCCTTCAGCCGACTCGCTGCTGACACTCCTCTTTGTGTGCTGTCACTCCTCTCAAAGCCGAACACAATCGACCAGCACTTTCTCCACTGGGACCAAAAATATCCATCACCTAATGAAGACTTAGGGTTGCAAATTTCTAAAGGACGATGGCTACAAATTCCACTTGTCAGCTCTGGGAAGTGAGTGAAGCGCTGACCTAATGAATAGAAGACATAGCTGAACATCTTGTAATATGTCGGTGGATCAATGATTTATAAAGCCTGTTAGTGTTAAGATTGAAAATGTGAAGTATGATTTTTTTTTTCTTTCCATATTTTTAAATAGCAATCTGCTATACTTACAAGCTTCGCAGTCAACAACCATTACTATATACTACACTGGAACGACGCAATCTGAAAATTAGTCCGCTATCTTCTGATTAAAGAAAAAAAAACGATTGAGTAGATAATGTTTAATTTAAATTATGGATGCTCACAGTTTTTCATAGTCACTTGGAGCAGAAGGCGTCATTATTATCATGTATTACAATGGAAAATATGCAATAAAAACCTAGTTAAAAAAAAATATTTCTGTTTCTATGTGGCTCATACACAAAGCCTAAGGTTGGAAGGGAGTCATGCCCACTAGCCTCACCTCCAATGATGATGGTGTCTGATAAAGTCTCATATGGTGGGGGGAAAAAATGAGGTGAAAAAAAAATGAAAAACGTTTTTACTATAAAATAGATTTGTTTGACTCCAAATGCTGCTGTTTTTTCATGAAGTAAAACAAATGGAGTATCCGGCCGGCTCGGGTTAGCATGCTAAGCTTAAACAGCAGGGTAAAATGGAGTCTTGCCAGTAGCCACACTTCTGCTTGGTGCATAGAGCTTATAATGGCTTCTTCCCCGGTCACCGGCAGAAGGAAATGCAGAGAATTGTACTTTGGAGTAAGCCCATAAACTTGCAATTGGTAAAAATAACTGAATTTTGTTGCTTTTTGTGAGTTAACTATAGAATGAATGGAAGAGCCAGAGCGGTTTAGTCCTGGCCTTTTCGTGGCAGAATCATTTCTACCAACAAGTGAAACGATAAAGGGAACTCAATGGCACGATGACCTGTCCTTTGGAACCCTGGTCCTCCAGGCTGGGGGTTTTGGGCAGGGGTAGCTTCTCTGCCTAGCCGAGAAAACAGAGCTTACATAGAGTCTTTTATGCTTAAAAATACAAAAATAAATTAAATAAACAGATAGATAAATACAACTGTAAAATTCTTATTGTATGTGCTTTTTGTGCTAATGTTCTTATTTATTATTTACCAAAACAATTTTGTTTCCTTGATGTTCAATCACAGGATGATTCAGATTTATCAAGGTTCACCTCACCTATAGCACATAATTGTTAATTACGCTTAAATTAAAAATGATCTGTAGCCCATTTAAATATTAAGTGAATTTTTTAGGTGTTCTACATTTAGACTCATCATCAAGATTTATAGATATTGCACATTTAAGCTAATAATTAATAACCGGTCATGTTACTTCAGAAACAATAAGACATTAAAATGTGTGCACTGAGTTAAACCAGTGATTTGTATTCCAAAGGCATTAATAATAGTGCTGCTATAAGAGAAAAAGAATCAAATGTTCTGACCAATCAGATTGAAGAATTTTACAGTGCTGTGGTAGAAATCTATTTATTTTCTTTGCTTAGATCTCTTTTATGGAGTCACTGTGGCTGTGCACAGCGCCATTAATCTTCATTGTACGGGTTAGGATTTTATGTCATAGTCCTGTCTCTGTACTCTCTCTCCGTCTGTCGCTGCCCCTCTCCTTTTCATTTAAACATGGAATGTTACTCAGGCCTGCTATAATCTAAATAGTATGTCAAACACCCCAAGCTCAGGGCTTTCATTAAAGGCATAAAACATCAGACCTGCGCACACGGAAGAGTAGACTGTGAATATTAAAAAATAAATGAGGTAAATGTGCAGCTCATTCATCTTGTTACCTCGAGCTGAGTGGATCCCCGATGAAATCATGTGTAATTATGTACCCAGTGGAGACTCACGTGCTTCAAAAAGCTCTGTCGAGAATATTGGGAAATGAGAATAGACTCACAAAAAGACCAAATTGTTAAATTGCACATGAAGAAAACTGGGGGGGGGGGGGGGGGGGGGGAAACAATGGCAAAAAGAAAAAAAAAAAATAGTCCCTCCAAATTTTTCCTGGAAAATTCAGTTTCTCTTCCCCCTTTTTTTTTTTCCCCTTCAAAAAA
>JBCNYH010000009.1:9012280-9024820 GCA_039654325.1 Tandanus tandanus
TCGGTGGTGGTCGTGTGATAGGGAAGGCAAAAAGTTGATGGGTGGGAATTGGAAACGACTAAATTAGGGAGAAAAATAAGGGGAAAAATCCAAAAATAAATAAATAAATAAATAAATAAAATAAAATAAAAAGAAGTGGGGTGAAAATGGACTGGAGTTGATTATTTTCCATTAATAGAACATCCAGAAATGTGATAACAGCTGCATTTCTTAGGGGGTGATCACACTAGAGGTGCGATAGAAAAGCTACTGATGTGAATGGCAATTCACGACTGTCGCTTTTCATTCTCAAAATGTTCTCAAATTTGTCGTGCGACATTCGTGGCATTGCATTTTGGTACGTGATCTCACTGCAAAAAATTTCAAATATAAAATTTGAAATTTCCGCAAATGTCTCATAACTAGGCTCTGACGCGGAGTAGTCTCAAACTCTTCTCAAACAGTCTGCACATGTCGTGAGAAGGTCACAAAGTTATTAGTTTTTTGTTCGCAAGGAAAGTCGACAAGTTGGAGACATCCACGTGAAAAGTTTGAGAAAGGTTTGAGACCTGCTGGCATCAGCTATATTCCGTTTATTTTGTCATCATTTGTATTTTATTCACATTTTGTTTGTGCTAATAATGTGCATATAAAAAGCAAATGGTTTGAGAACAAAAAGCGAACAAAACAGACTGATTTATGACAGGAGATTTTTTTCACCAAACATACGCAAACAAATTACAAGTTACTCTGAAATCAGTCACAAATTGTCGCGCAACCTTCTTGTGACTTTCGAGCAGTATACGTCTTTAAGCCACAAAATATTCACTTGCATGTGGAGTTGCAAAACATCTTGATGCGAAAAAAAATAATCAATTTGCATCAGTCACTTTTTTATCTCATCTCTAGTGTGATCACCTCCTTACTAATTAAGAACATTAACTTCTAGAAAACCCCCAGTGCAACTAATTGGGTTATTAAAGGCTGGCCATTTCTATGGTGAGAGGCATGTAAAAGAACCATTGCTGATTTTCGTCAAGAGTAGGCTGCATAGCCGGCAGCGTGTTTCTGCCCTGCGATGGCCTGGCGAGCTGTCCAGGGTGTACTCTACCCTCACCCAGAGTCGGCTGACATGGGCGACAGCCTCCCCGCGACCCTAATTAGGATTAAGTGGTTCAGAAAATGATGAACTTCTAGATTGAACTAGATGAATTAGTTCTGGATGAACTTCAGAAAATGATGAACTTCTAGAAAACAAGTTAGTTCCTGTTACCATTTAAATTGTAATTGCTGTAAACAGTCGTTCCTTCACCATTATCTAGTTTTTTGATTGTTTTTTTCATGTTAAGACGTCATAAATTAAATGATTTACCATATGATCATTATTCACTGTGTTACATATTACTGTAGAAACATAACATATGAACATGAGTGTACTGATATAAACTGGAGCTGATTTTATGTACGAGATAATATACAGTGAGTCTGTAATTATTGTGAAATAAACCCTGACAAGGCGAAAATTAACCCTGATTTGAAATGGAATAGTCTAAAGGGGTTTGTTTTCCAATAATGACCAGTATGCTGTAGATCATGCTGCTTATTATAGAGCAACTTAGAAAGGAAAACAATAACTTGACACCAAAATGTTGAGTCAAAAATTGTTTTTATTTAATAATTGGTTTTCTTGTTTCTGATAGTGATGTGGCCTACAGCAACGGTCTGTTATTCAAAAATAACAGACAGTACAATACTGTAATTGACCAATCACAACACAGTATTCATTCAACAGCCAGCCATGGACTAAAGGTTAGAGAAGGAGGCTCATGGCGGTTTGATTACCAGGACTGGCGGGAAAACATCCATGAATGAAGTGCCCTTGGGTGAGGCACTTAACCCCCAACTGCACCCCAGGTGCATGTTTGCCGCCCACTGTCGAGTGGTTGTGTGTGCTCAATACTGGTGTGTAAGGATAGGTTAGATGTAGGAGTCACATTCCCAAAAACAAACAGATCAAAAATCAAAATCAAAAACAAAATATATATATATATATGTAAAATGAAAACTAGGCAAGCAGATTGTTTTCTTTCTACAGACTATTTAAACTCTGAAAGTTGAACCCATGGGTTAAACAAAAAGGAAAGTTTAATCCATGGGTCTAGGGGAAAAAAGCTAAGAGCTTTAGCATCATGCAGTCTCTAAATCATTTTTAAAATAGAAAAAGTACAAAAAATGGACATAATATATGATGCAAAGTCCAGGTGGTAATAAAGTGCTTCTTTACAGCTATGTCCTTCAGTGTTTTCCTGAATTTGCACAGTGATTTCATCCACATCCTGGCCTCAAAGAATGCTACGAAACAGGGCAACTCTTTAACCCACACACTATAATCCACCCCAGTTCTGAAAAAGATCCAAATGAGATCATTCATGTCTGTTTGCTCTAAATGGAAAAGCATCATTTTCTAATAGAATCATATTTCACCCAGACTAAAAGCTTCCTCAGGAACAATTAAAGATAACGAATGAACATTTCCTTATCCGAAGGGACCCGTCTGCATATGCACCCATAACTCTGGTTTGATTGTAAAACTGCCTATTTGTGAATGTGAGGCTAAGTTTAATATAATGTTGCTGTCTTTTTCATTAATCAACTGCTAATGAGATTGAAGTCTCAGCGCTGACCACAGTTCTGCTTAGTCAGAAAATTCGACAACTTTGAAATGTTTTCTTTCTAAAATGCCTGTAAAGAGATTTGCAAAAGAACAGCACAGCAACAAAAAAAACAAAAAAAATATAGGTTTAAGTATATCTGCAAAGCATTTTTCGTTTACAGCTACATTCCTTTATTAGTGTTATTCTTTTTGTAAATCCTCATCGAAATAATAAGTGCAGCCTTATATGTGAAAAATTTATATGTACATATAAGCCTTTAAATCTTTATGGAAATGCTAGCCTACAGCTTTGGGTTTAAAAAATACTACAAGCACAGATTTTACTGTATGAGTTTAATATTTGTTTTAAGCAAATTATTTTCATTTAACCTTTTAAACAATGGAAAAATGAACTAAAATTGCTGTAAATCTACAGCAAAAATAAATAAATAAATAAAACCTCTGGTGCTTCACAGTGCCTAATTCCTTTTACTAAATCAAATTAAAGTGGGGAAAACAAGGCTGAGATAATGTTCAGTGGTACAAATTAACCTTAAAATAATAATGTGCCTTATTCTGTGTGCTTCATCTCCTCTTGGAGCAGATTTTCAACACTCTCTTTAGGCTAAACCAGTTACACATAAGTTCCCCAGCACTTGTGATCAGGCCTGGAACAGCAGGAGTAATAAAGGGAAAGGAAACAGCTAAATATGGGTTCTAACCTGCAGCTCTGGGGTTAGCTGACCCCATTTCTCAGTGGCATTATCCCAGACCCCGCTAAAGCACGGCTACTGGAGTGAAAGACAAGCAGTGCTGTAGGGCACACTGGCTTCTGAGGGATCTAAGACTCCATCTATTTTTTTTACTGGCTTGTAGTTTAAGTGCTTTCTTCTCCAGTGAAGGCTTTGAAAAGGTTCAGAGAAATTTGCTGTTGAAACATTATTATCAACAAGTCGAGTAAAGGGTAAAGCCGATTTTTAATTTTTATTTCCTCCTTATTCAAATGTTCAGGCAGGCACAGAAAGGAGCAAAAATTAGAAAACACTTATATTTGTGTGATGTGTTGAACTCTTAATCGAATGTGGGAGCAAAATATCCAAACAAAAGTCTAAATGTTTACTTATCAAATCAAGTTCATGTCATGTTCTCATGTGAAAAGTACACAGTACACATAGCTCACCTGACATGCCTTTATCATGGTAAAAATATGTAAACTACAAAAATCATTATTTAGTTTAGTTTTTATGTTTCTGTGTAGTATATACTAAAACTCTTATTTGCCTCAGGTTCAGTGGATGTTGCTTGACTTGAATTAAAAAGTATTTTAGTGACACCCACCGCACCTCTGACAAATAGCTATCAATTATACAGAGACAATGAACCAATTAGATTGTGCCATTCCCACCAATACACCTTTGAAACAAGAACTATTGTCTACGTTGTCATTATTATATACTCCACAACAACTTTTAACCAATCAGGATCAAGCGTTCAACATTCAGGCATTGACACAACTCCTGTGAAGCTTCCCATTCCAATTGCTTCAGGAAAATCCATGAAGTTCCTATCTCCATCACCTCCTTCAGGTCTGTTACAGGCAAATCTGATCAATTTACTCTGCTCTTTTTCTTTCTTTATTTTCTTACAGAGAGTACTTCATTTTTTCCAAGTATCACTTGATGTTAAGCCAAAATACTGACTGTGGCCACTTATACAATGTCAGTAAGACCTAATCATCAAGTTCAGTACTCAGTGAGTGGGTACAGGTAGAGAGGACAAGGTTTTCATTTCCTTCAGACTGACAGCGGGATTCTAGCTCTGAGTGCTGAGTGCTGGTTTCTTCAGCTTGCCATCAGAGGGGACTAAGTGGAGAGATAGTGGCAGATAAACCCGCTCCATTAGTAACACTTACGAAACAAGGCTAAAGTGAATGGATGCCAGGAGTCTGTGTATTACATTTTACTGCCAGGGTGGGATCAGGATTTTCACTTCATCCTTGAGGGGAATTTGTACTTATTTTTAGGTTTTGATTATAAGGAGGTGGTACAGTTTTGTAGTGGTTAGCATGTCCGCCTCACCGCAAGAAGGCCCTGAGTTCGAGTCCCGGACTTGATTGTTTCTATGTGGAGTTTGCATGTTGTCCCTGTGCTTGCGTGGGTCTCCTCGGGGTACTCAGGTTTCTCCCACAGTCCAAAGACATGCACATTAGGCTAACTGGCTGTTTCAAATTGACCCTAGGTGTCAGTATGAATGAGAATGTGTGTGAAGGCTGAGATAGGCACCAGCCACTTTGCAACCCTACTAGGATTAAGTGGTTCAGCAAATGAGATGAGTGAGTGAGAGATTTTAAGGTTAAAATTAGGATGCCATGTAGAGTTAATTATTCGTTGATTTGTTGATCGAACCATCTAATCCTACTAGGGTCATGGGGAGACTCCAGCCTATCTCAGCCAACATTGGGTAAACTTTTTGAGTAAAAATAATTCTCTCGAAAAGTCTTAAATGAATGTATTAAATGTGAATAAATTTGTTGAACATAAGATACCCTACATGCTAACATTATTTAAAAAAATATTTTTTTAATTTTTTTTGTATGTGGTCCAATGTTGTCACGAGAGCCATGCTGTCCAACCATTATGGTTTTCTTGTTTCACAACTGTCTTAGTTTTGGATTTGAAACCATACCAACTCCCATCGCTCAGGTGCTCAAAAGCAGAATCATGAGTATTATCCATTTAAAGGTATCAATGTTTTTAACTGGTTTCTGCTCAAAAGGGGGCCAAAATGTCAAGCAAGGGTGTGTTTATTACAGGAAGTTGCCTTGCTTGCCCTCCAGCTGAGAGCATTCCTCCAGCGAACCGTTTTCTCTGATAACATGCTAGAGCAGTGAATTTTAAATATTTAACTCACAAACGTCAAGCTGAAATGTGAATGTGTATTCACGATACTTTGATTATTTATAGTTCTATCCTCATGCCCAGGTCTGCTGTGAACCTTCACTTCACCTCTTCTGACTCTGTGGATGTTTTATTGAATATCTGCCCTTACCGCAACCGAGCACTGGATCTCGCTAACGCTTAGGCTTTATATTATATATAAATAAATATAATAATGTTTTTTTTTTTTTTCCACCTCAGCATGAAATTCTGGTAATGAATATGATTACATGTATATGCTCACTCTCACTCATGTACCAGGCCAAACAATAATAGTAGGGTCTCAGGAGGCTGAATCCTATCTCAGCCAACTTTGGTACACATTGAACAGTTCGCCAGTCCATCCCAGTGCCAACATACAAACACACACACACACACACACACACACACACACACACACACACACACACACAAAACCATTCACACGTCTTTTGGACTGTGGGAGGAGACCAGAGTACCACGGAACCATGGGGAGAACATACAAACTCCACATAGAAATGAGCCTTGGACACAATCCCAGGACCTTCTAGCTGTGAGGCTAATCACTACGCCATTGTGCCGCGCCATATGTACAGTATACAGAGTAAGTGGGCTGTTGTGTTTATTTTTTTGACTCTTGAGCAATGATGTGGTTTGTACCTTTCGGATTTTCTAATTTCCAAATAGATGCAAGTTGGAAATAAATAAATAAATAAATAAATAAATAAATAAACAAACAAACAAACAAAAAAAAAAAAAACAGATAGATAACTAGATTGAGTAATTTATTGATTGTTTAAATACTACTACTAGTACTAATAACAATAATAATTAACTATTAAATAAATAAATAAGAGGAAAACGGTTGGGGTTTTTTTTATGTTGACATTCCTATTATTACTGCACTAGGCATTGTTATAGAGAAATTGTTAGTGGAGAGTAGTACACGATTACTTGCTTGGCCGATGCTTATTTTTTCGAGCAGGTCCCGTCAGGTACATCGACATGAATCTGAAAGGCAGGTTGCTTGGCTGCATCTTTCTTTGCACAGATTTTGCTGTAGTCTTCTGATTTTCAGATTTGGGCTAAAGAGCCCTGCTTGGTGGAGCATCACATCACAAGGCGGGCTGTCGGCATGGGTTGTTGGCCGGAGCTCTTCCCAGGACAGTCCTGGTGGCCATTTTATTAGCATTCACAGTCTCCTGATCCTCCAGCTGCCTCTTATTTGGAGCTCGAAATCACGCAGGCAGGTTTTCCCTGATCATCCTTGTGAACTGCTTCTGCTCCATCCAGCACATTTGCTTGTGCAAAGTACAGCTTATATAAATGCTCATGAAGTCGCTGTTGCTAAACAACACAAAACAATAAAAAAAAAAAAAACAGCAGCATCCTAAAAAATGATTGAAATCAAAACAACAATAGAAATGTGAGCTGATCTACAAAAAGGGTGAAATAGTCTTAAAAAATTACCCAGCAATTAAAAACACAACAAAATATTTTCTCTTACTCCCAACACAATATCACTCACTCACTCTTTTGCCAAACCCTTTAGTTCTAATAGGGTCGTGGAGAGGCTGGTGCCTATCTCAGCCAACACTGGGGAAGGCGAGGTACACAGTAAACAGCTAGCCAGGCCAGGGTATCACACTCATGCCTTTGTAAGAGCCAGTTAGCCCTGTGGGAGGAAACCTGAGTACCCAGAGGAAACCCACTTAAGCATGGGGAGAACATGCACACTTCACAAAGAAACACCTAATCCCAGTACTTGAACCCAGGACCTTCTTGCTGTAAGGGGGATGTGGTACACCACACTTCAATATAATTTGATTATTCTTAAACCCCGGTAGTTTATAGAGGCAGTTTGCTAAAAAAAAATTAAATAAATTAAAATAAAAATATGAAAATGCCAAAGTTGCTAAAAATGAAATATCCTATAAAAATCTCATCTATAAAAATATAAATGAGAAAAATTCTCGTAGATAAGGAAAGAGGGGACAACGACTTTTACCCCAAAAATTCACAATAAGAAATAATCACCTGTGAAGGTTCACAAATTTGCAGGTAATGGTTCATTAATTTTATTCCATTTGCTGTATTCTATATTAGGGTTACGGGGAGGCTGGAGTCCACATCAAGTGTGGCGGGTACATCGTGAACTGCTTGCCAGACCATACCAGGGCCAACACACACACACAATTACTCATACTCACATTTTCAAACTTGAATCAAGTTTCAAACTTGAAATAATATCACAAGATAATATGATGTTTGCACCTCTGCCACTGTGTATGAAGTAGATTTTTTTCTCCACTGTGTGAAGGATCTATCAACAATATTAGGAAGTACATTATTTTTCTTATTTTAACCACAGTTTTATGATGACCTGTTATGAGATTGTTACCCTTTATATCCAATCAGTGGGTCATCAGGGTCTACGGCTGCAAGGCAACAAACTCATTAAGAATGAAAAGCAGGACACCAGGGCAAAAAAAGAAGCTGATTGTATGATGTCTAACGTGCTCGACTGTTGTACAGCTCTACCTGGTAAAGATGTTATTGATCAGCAGTAGTAGAGTGTCGGCGACAGCAATTCAGCATTAATTGGCCAGGAAAATGAATGTGAGGACAAATCCCCCACAATCCCTTTCAGAGTCTGTCAGCTAGTTGTTCTCTGTTAAGCAGTGAATATAAGTATAATTTGCTGAATTAGGGCTTCAGTACTGGCTTCTCAACAGGCCATTGAGAAAGAAGATGAGAAAGAAGGTGAAGTCTCTAAAGATGATGTCCCTGAAGTTGACAAAGATGAAAACCAATCCTGCATGGTTTTCTATGCATTCTTTAAACTTTATTTATGTTTGTGCAATATTTCTTTTCATGTAGTTTCAACCTGTATACACTACAGGTTGAAAAATGGTATGCATACTTTTTAATCCTTGAGTAGTGTAAAAGGAGAAAAAAATGACCATGACACAGTGTACTGAGACATTTTCCGACAATATTTGTCCAGTTGTGATGAAGGAAAAATGGAAAGTTTCAGCTAGTAGATGTCCAGTATTTCAAGGTTTATTAATTTATTTTTTTGGAAGTGTTATTGTAATTAATGGCAACCCATCTCTTTTTTTCTTCTTCTTTATTTTTCACCGACATCTTGAACTGATGAGGGGAAAATCAAACCACTCCATAAAGTCTTCTCCAGCACATCCCAAAGACTTTCAACAGGGTGGAACGCCAGACTTACATTCAGTGATCTCGAAAGGTCAAAATCAAGGTCACAGAATTCATCACCTACTCACTCACTCATTTGTCAAACCGCTTAATTCTATTATTACGGTCACGGGGAGGTTGGAGCCTATCTCTGACGACACTGGGCGAAGGCAGATTACACCCTGAACAGACCACCAGACTATCGCAGGGCAACATCCTCAAATATTCACACTTGCATCACACCAAGGGGCGATTTGGAACAGCCAGTTAGCCTGATGTGCATGTCTTTGGACTATGGGAGGAAACCGGCATACCTGGAGGAAACCCATGAAAGCACAGGGAGAACATGCAATCCTCACACAGAAGCCCGAGCCCAGGACTCAAACCCAGGACCTTTTTGCTGTGAGGCGAACATGCTAACCACTACGCCACCGTGCCACCCAGTCACAGGATTTTGGCACTAATAACGCAACTAACTTTAACATTAAAAAAAATCCACAAACTATAGAGCATATTGTTATATGAGCACATGGGTAATTAAAACCACTACCCATATTGGACCTTTTTACTACATTATCCATGCTGCATGGTGGAGGTACCTTACACTCTATGAGTGCCCCTAGAGGATCTTTGTCTTAATGTTGTTGTGTGTTCAAACTTTTGAATTCGACTGTATACCCTGTTCCTTGTACTGCTCCTTTAACTGACTTATATGTAGAACCCTTGTCAAAACTCATTGTTTTAAATCTGGCATATATTTCTAGACTGCTGTTTTAAGCAGATACATCAATTCCATCCATCACATTTGAAGTGTATATGTGATTACCATAATCATTTCCATATTTTCCTGCAGTGACACAACGCTCACTCATAATTGAAGTCGAGGGGCAGATGCTGAATTCCTTCAGTAAAAACACTGTAAGTTGAATCTTTTAAAAAGATAATTAAATGCATGAAAAATAAACAACAACAATTATTGTTACAAGTGGTCTGACAATAAAAAGAAAAAAAAGTACTTTAATATGCTTGACTACCTTGAGGACTTCATATAAATATGAAATTCTATGCGTGTTGCTGTTTCTAATAGCGTGATGTCAGATGCTGTGTTGCATTCATAAATCAGCGAGTAAGCTCTCTGTACGTCATGACAGCATTGCCACTCGCTTAGCCTGTGGAACAGAAGAAGCTATTGAGCAGCAGTCAAGGCTGAAGGCCAGACCTTGCGTCTAGGACAAAACCTCATTTCATGACAAAGCACAGCTCCAATTTCTGTGTCATGAAGAAGAAGCATGAGCATAAACAACACTTCACTGGCCTCACTTATCTCTCCTGATAAGCCAAGAGGGTTTGGGCTGAGTCTGTTGAGGCAGGGCATATCTGATTATTCTCATTTTCCCCTCCCCAGTATATTTGTCTCTTCCTCTGTCTTTCTACTTCTTTCTCTGGATTATTATTTATAACTTTATTATTATACATTACATAAAGGACACACAGAATTATGGGTATTTTTGGGGCAGATAACTAAGGCAAGCAATTGACGAGCTCGAAATATATTTAAAAAGATTATATAATATATAAGATACATAAAAATTAGAGTATAATCTGGTTTAGAAGTGATTTTGTAATGAATTTCCTCTGATGTTGTTGTATATTCTGATTATAATAAAGGTTTTATTAATGGGTATATAACCTAAATCAATTCAGTTACACACCATTTACAATCTTTTGCAAACCAACAAGTTTGGTGGGTTCTTTTTTTCCCTTTTAATAATAATAATAATAATAATAATAATAGGCGTAGGCGTATGCCGGAGGGACGGACGGACGAACGAACACCTCTTGATGTTCCAAAAAGATGCTTATTCCACATCTATGGGGCTCCAATTCACACTATAAATAGTGCTCACTTCAGTCCAAGTCCCCAGAAATACACTTTAAATAAAGCTAAACTTAGTCCATGCCACTTAAAATACTTTCTTCACCAAGTCCCCCAAATTACTTTAGTTCAAATCCTACAGAAATACTCCATATTCACTTTATTCCAAGTCCCCAGAAATACAGTACTAGATGAATACTTCTCATATTACTACTCACATTGTTCGCAATTAATTTATAAACAGTGCTCACTTTAGTCCAAGTCCCCAGAAATACAGTACTAAATGAATACTGCTCACATTAGCACTCACATTGGTCCTAGTCCTCAGAGATTAATTTATAAATAGTGCTCACTTTAGTCCATGTCACCCAGAAATAGCCTTTACATAACACTCACGTTAGTTCATGAATTAAAAAAATTATATATATATATTGATAATAACACCTGCTTCATCAGACCCCTTGAAATGCTCTATAAGTAGCACTTGCTATACCTAAAGACCCCCAAACTATTTTATAGATAGCTTATACTTGACATTATTAATATTGTGATGAGGCTTTTAGAAATGGTTTTGTAGGTCATGCTAATTAAATACATATAATTTGCATTGGGGGGAAAAAACATTTTGATAAATAATTAACTTCACCGAGAAACTCTGGCTGAATAGTTTTCCATAGCATCGTATTTATTATACCACATGCTAACATATTTTCAGTTAATTCATGCATCACCTTATGTTTAATTCCTTACAGAACATAACATAGTGTACACCGGCACTGTGAAAGCAACATCACTTGATACCCATGGGGCCAATGTGTTATGTCTTTAGGGATTAAAGGTAAATATTAATTTGTCTTCCAGTCAACTCTTGCGTTTGATACAATGCTGAACATAATTCATTAGTTCAGGGTGAGAAACCAGGGTCATATGCAGAGCTGTATATATTATGTTCTGCAGCTTAGGCACTATAGAAAGTCCAGACAGCTGTAACACTTTTAAAACAGCAATCGCCGAGCCTGCATGAGTCACAAGACATTGTTTGCTGTTTGGCAGGCAGAGTGAGACGAGAATTCAATTAAACTGTGATGTGACCTATTTCCAATGTCTGGCTTTCTCGGGCCAAGAACGTAGCATTTTAATGGAGGTAAACAAATGTTAATAAGCAGAAGTCTGGATGTACTGCAGCTTAAGGTTGTTTTTTTCCCCCAAGCCTTGCTTATCAGAGATAAAGTGGCAGGGTTTTTTTTTTTTTTTGCACAAAACAACACCTGCTTTTTGTCAGCAACTTTGTTTGATGATGCTGTTAGCTTTGCTGTAATGTTATATTATACTACACACACTACCTTTATGCAATGCCGTCCTCACCCATTTACTCGTTTCACTAAATTCCTCTCTGATTCTTCGATCTTCTATTTTTTGCAAACCATTATTGCAGCTCATTAGTCCCCTCATGCAGGTTCCAACAGTAATGTATAATTAATGTGCAATATTCATTCCACTGTGCTTTCAAACAGAACCTATGAATTTATAGAAAGGAATCAGTGCAAACTCGCAGAGACACCTGTGATGGCTCATCGCACAACCAAATTATTGGCATGTGAAACTGCCGGCTCAGAATAGTCGTGCATGCATCAATACCCTATGTCGTTTTTGTAATGAAACAATTTCTTTATATAGCATAACCCCAGACACTATGTAAATGGTTTACTTGTGTTATTCTGATTAATTCTTAACCACGGCAAGCACAATTGCATTGAGACATGGTCTTTATTTCATGACTTTCTAAACATGATTTGTGTTTTAATGGAAAAGATTTTTCCTGGAACGCAAATTAAAATGCACATATGCTTTACTTTTCTTCAGAAAGTCTTGACTTTAATGATGCAGTTCATGTGTGTGTGTGTGTGTGTGTG
>JBCNYH010000009.1:9065441-9076149 GCA_039654325.1 Tandanus tandanus
ATTCATACACCCTGAGTAACAGCATGGTTGGGAACTACAAGCTGGCACTGTGCGCGATGGTGATTTCAACCATTCACTAATGCATTTATTGAGTCACTGATATTTGTGAGGATGCCTATGAGCAGGCGGTCATTTATCCCACCGATTGCACAGCACAGCTCGGGTGAGGACACGGCCAGTCGGGCGGGCAGCAGGAACTGTGACGCAAGACGCAAGAGCCGCCGTGGATGGTTGAGGAATCCCCCGAGTCTGTGGCTGCGTGTCCTGCGTCTCACGGTCTGTTTTAAAAAATAGATAAATCGTACTTAAACATGAGTCAAAGTCTTGGATATCCTCATCCTTGTACTGGCATGTTTAAATTTGCCAAACCAAATAGCATGCACACATTTCCGCATGAACTCTATCTTACAGGGTTGTGAGCTTGGGGGTAATCGGAGTCCCCCACATGCGCTCTCACCACCCCTGAAAGAGCAGTCACCTATGACTGCGGCGACTCTCTGTTCAAACAGGGTGAGGTCCTCCTCTCCTGTCCCCCTGCCTAATTGGGCCAGACTCTGGCGGTGGGCAGCCATCCTCCGCTTAACGGCCACCTTTAAGTCTGACCACTTCTTTTTTAACTCCTCGTGTGTACGCCTTTCCAACCCCACAGCATTGACGGCCTCACACACACTCAGACCTCCTGCGTTTGTTGTTAATGCTGGAGGACAGCGTGCCAAACAGTACATTCTTGCGCACCTCCCCGTCTGACTCATATTGTAAGGGTTTTCTGATCCTACAAACTAATTTACTGTCTGAGAGACACAATATGCATTCACAGAATTCACCAAGAAATGCAACAACACATTGCGCTCTTAGTGCCAATTTTGAGAGTGCAATGTTGGCCACCCTACAATAGCAAAAAAGTGTACCATGACCCAGCGTAGACTCAGGAGCTCAAAACAGTGCTCTTGCTCCTCACGAGTGTTGTCTGTAAGTTGAAATGGAGGTGACATCAATGCTGCATAATGGGGTCAGAGAGGAATCAACCAGCCCCTGGTCTACCCCAAGCCTGATGAAACACTTCGACTCTGCAATGATTTATGCAAGCTAAATGGAGGACCTGGGCTTCTGCATAGGCCAAGCGGTCCTGAAACAACAAGAAAAGAAGGTGGAAGCTGTCAGACAGTACCTCTGGCCAAAGACAATGAAAAATGTATGTGAACAGTGCTGCTTGAAAGTTTGTAACCCTTTAAGAATTGTATCCATTTCTGCATAAATATGACCTAAAACATCAGATTTTCACATAAGACCTAAATGTAGATAAAGATAACCATTAAATAAATGAGACAAATATTTTACTTGGTTATTTATTTATTGAAGAAAATAATCCAATATTACATATCTCTGGGTGGCAAAAGTTTGTGATCCGTTGATTAAAGTATCTAATGTGACCCCCTATTGTAGCAATAACTGCAACTAAACATTTCTGGTAACTTTTGATTACTCCTGCGAATTGGCTTGGAGTAGTTTTAGTCCAATTCTTAATAAAGAACAGCTTCAACTCTGAGATGTTGACTGGTTTTTTGCCATGAACTGTTCGCTTCAGGTCCTTCCACAACATCTTAATTGGATTAAGATCAGGACCTTGCCCTGGCCATTCCAAAGCATTAACTTTATTCTTCTTTAACTATGCTTTGGTAGAACGGCATTCATACTTAGGATTGTTGTCTTGCTGCATGACCCACTTTCTCTTAAGATTCAGTTCATGGACAGATGTCCTGACATTTTCCTTTAGTATTTGCTGGTATAATTCAGGATTAATTTTTTCATCAATGATGGCAAGCCATCATGGCCCAGATGCAGCAAAACAGGCCCAAACCATGATACTACCACCACCATGTTTCATATATGGGATAAGTTATTATGCTGTAATTTGTTCATTCATCATTCATTTTCTAAGCCTCTTAATCCTAATTAGGGTCACGGGGAGGCTGGCACCCATCTCAGGCTCTGGGCGAGGGCAGAGTACACCCTGGACGGCTCACCAGGCCATCACAGGGCCATGCTGGAATTCAGTGTTTTTATGTTCTTTAAACATAACGCTTCCTATTCAAAACAAAAAGTTATATTTTGGTCTCATCCGTCCACAAGACATCTTTCCAATAGCCTTCTGGTTTGTCCATGTGATCTTTAGCAAACTGCAGATGAGCACCAATGTTTTTTCTAGAGAGCAATGGCTTTTCCCTTGCAACCCTGCACACAATTGTTGTTCAGTGTTCTACTGATGGTTGACCCACGAACATTAACATTAGTCATTGCAAGAGAGGCCTTCAGTTGCTTAGAAGTTACTTTGGGGTCACAATGGTCCTAAATTTCCTCCATTTGTGCACAATCTGTCTTACTGTGGATTGGTGGAGTCCAAACTCTTGATGTTTTTGTAAACTTTTCTATCCAGATGAGCATCAACAACCCTTTTTCTGAGGTCCTCAGAAATCTCCTTTGTTCGGGCCATGACACACTTCCACAAACGTGTTTACACTTTGATTTTTCTCTCACTTATTTACCTGGGTTATCTTTATCTACTTTTAAGACTGGATTTGAATCTGATGATGTTTTGGGTCATATGTATGCAAAAATGGATAAATGTATAAAATTAAAATTCACAAACTTAATTTATGTATTACAAGTGCTGGCTGGTTACTCTAGATGTTTTGTGCCTAACATTTTTGCCTGACTTTTCCCATTCTCAAATGTCACCAGAAATGGTGAGCCCGAGACAGTGAAGTGAACTGCAGAAGTGAAGACAGCTTTCCAGGCTCTGAAAACTTGACCAACTCCTCAGGAATCCTGACTTCCAGCACCCATTTCTGGCCCACACAGATGCCTTTGAGACCAGTCGATACTGTCAAAGGAGTTTGAGGAGTAAAAACACCAAATCCTATACATGACCCAGAAGTTAACATCCACTGAGAAATGCTATGATGACATGATACAGGAGGTCCTTACCATAAAATGAGCAGTAGAGGTTCTCCAGTACTACCAGGCAGGCAATTCATAAACCACACCACACACCACTCACATGGATGTTTAAAAACAAAAACAGCATACACCAAATGGGAGTTGCCCACAGAAATATGAATGCATTCTCAAGACAGTATGACCTCTGAAGGTACACCTTATGGACAGCCAGCTTGGAACTGAAGGGGGGGTGGGTACTGAAGCAAAGATTGAGCCACATTCCTGCCTCATTTTCCTGCAAGCACACCTCATCTGCTGCACCAGATACACAAAGCTCGCCACATCAGCATCATCCCTGGAAAATAAGCTGATTAGTTATACTACCCGGGAACTAACCTATTGTCTTTATATAACTCTAGGTTCCAGACCAGATGAATTGCTCCCAGTGCTGTGCTGACTAGAAGGCTGCCACACCAGCACCCTCACCTGATCCCACCACGCCTCCTGAGCTCACCACTGCTGAAGAACCCACTGCTCCCCCTTCCCTCACCAGTGATTCATAAATAAAATAATAAATAATTTTATTAATTCTGGTAACCTTGTTGAGTCTCACCACATTCAAGTGATTTTATACATTAAAAAAACACATTTACTAGTCTCTGAAAAGTGATAAGAACAATTTTAAGGTTCAAGGGCATCACCAAGTTCTATAGGAGTAAGTCAGTCACAAATAACTCTGATAACTTTCAGGCTATAGGGGTTAATGAAACCTCCAAGTAACCGTGTAGAGATCTATTTTAGCGACAATATAAGCAACACCATTGTTATCATGACAGTTGTCTGTCTTTGGTAGTGGAAATAAGTCTGCGACTGAGATTGCATTCAATTGTTGGTTGTCTTTTCAGGACTGTTTGAACAGGTCTTGGCACCAACAAGTATCTTACCATGTACTGTAATTGAGCACAGTGTTTACACTTTGCAATATTTACTGTAAGACCAGTAGCAGTAAGCACGCTACTTTAAGATTTTTACAGTCATAACTATAGTGTTATGCTGAACGACAGAGGTCCATGTAGATACATCAAAAAAACATGGTAACAACCTAATTATAAAAACAGTTTTCTATCACCTCTGAGGCCAACAACTAACAAAAAATGAGGACCCAACTGAACTAATTCTGGGTAAGTTGGTCCGACTTCAAGCTTAGATGAACAGAGCTCTCACCAGTGTTATATTCCCACAGGTGGATAGATGCTGTCATGAAGAATGCAAGACCATCAGGATGGAGCAGAAGGCATGCGAGAATATGCTCAAAAATGCAAGAATAAACCATAAAATCTTGCTTTAGTATGCTTTTTTCAGTTTCTGCATAGCACTTACTAAAACTTTAAATGCATTAAAAAAAGGCACAGTTAAAAAGCGCACTGCTAATCTCAAAGGAATTACAGTTCAATAACTTTAATCTGATAACTTAAGTAAATAACTTTACTTACTTACTTATCCTCTTCGCTCCTAGTGGAGCATAAGGCGAGGCACAGATCTCTCCACCTTGGCCTGTCCTTCACAACCTCCTCGGCTGCTCTCCAACTTGACCACCCAATCTCATTCTTCTCTTTGCCGTCCTCCTCCATGTTTCCTTTTGACTTTCGCCAAGGTCCATCCTACGTTCACCGCCCAGGGGTTCCGACACTTCCAGAACCAAGGTGACTTCTTCAAATCTGTCTTTCATTTATGTAGCTGAACACTTTTTACGGGAATGAGGCGCTAACCCATTGCCCAACCCTCCTCCTTTCTCAACCGGGCTTGGGACCGGCTACGGTGGAGTTTTAAGTGAATAACACTTCACTTCATAAACAGGAATATACCTACTAACAGATGTCATATGATTCACTATAAAAAAATCCTCAAACACCCTCTACTGTTTATGGACAAAATCCTGCACCCGAAACAAATCTTTTTAAACATGTTATCATTGTCTGAATTATTTTTTTTCTTTTTTGTAATAAAAAAATATTTTCCAAGAACTAAATGACAAAACTTGAGTTTACAAGAGGAAATATTGCAATTTATTTGTGTAATCACTTGACACATTAAAACAAGATATATTGTTGATACATTAGCCATCAGTAGTCATCACAAATTTATGTAAAACATTCTAATTATCAAAGCCACATTCTTCTACAACACTGTAGTTATTAATGGGCCAAATGCAACATATTAGCTAATTTATTTTTATTTTCATGAGAGGCACTCATACACGAAATCATTCCTTTTTTTTATATGACCAATAAATATTGTTTTTAACATGCGACTTTTTGATAGGCAGAGATTAGCTTCCACTATTTTGGAGGCTGACTTGGCTGTTGTTTACAGTTTTTGAGGTTTGTTTCTGAATATATTATCATTATTTTATTTGTTGAATTTATCTACAAAATTAAGGATATATATGTATTGACAATCCTTAGACATTGTTTCAAAGTGGCGATACCATGAAAAAAGCAGTTTAATTAATAAAACCCCTATTCATTGGTCAAATTGGCTGCAGTGACAGCTGACAATTCTTGCTGGTGAGTGCTTTTGAGGCAGTTGTTTAACTGGAAAAACAGCCTCAGCTGCTAATCATTCAGGCTGTGTAACTGTTTAGCTAGTTGCTTTATAAAAAATAAAATAAATTAGAACAAATTTCAGCCTCAGTCCTATGCAAATCATTCATTTTTTTAAGCTGCTTAATCCTAATTTGGGTCGCGGGAAGGCTGGCATCCATCTCAGCCGACTCTGGGCGTGAGCGGGGCACACCCCCGACAGCTCGACAGGCCATCGCAGGGCCAACACTCACACAAACATTCACATACACACTCACACCTAGGGGTGATTTGAAACAGCCAATTGGCCTACTGTGCATGTTTTTGGATTGTGGGAGGAAACCGGAGTACCCAGAGGAAACCCACACAACCACGGGGAGAACATGCAAACCACTGCGCCACACATTTACGCAGATTGCAATTTCAAAAATGTAAGTAAAAATGATGACGAAACATATTAAATTTTTAATGTAACTGGAAAGTTTGTAAAGCTTTCATTTCATTCAGCTTTAATAATACTTTTTAGATATTTGTTAAGCAAATCATAAAAAAATGCCTTAGATTGTTTTTTAAACATGACTCCCAAGAAAGCAACACTCTTGCTGTTTTTACCACTGTTGGGGGGGTATGTTATGAAGTGAGTTTAACTTACCAAGGGTTAACTCAGGGTTATTAAGTAAAGTCAGAGTTAACAAAACCTGACTTCCTACCCAGGTGCTAACCAGTGCTATGGAGGTGATTAAGAAGTCTGAAAGTTAAATTGGTGTTAACTTATGGGCATCTGTGCACATTCACGTAAAAAGGGGCAAAAGGAACGAACTGAAAAAGGGTCTAAAAGGGGAACCTTTTTGCAATTTGTACCATTCTTGGTTGGTCTCTAAATGGACCCGTAAATAATGTTCTAAATTAAAGTGTTGTTCTAAATTAAACTGTAGTAAATCAGTCAGAGGTTTACCAGTCAGATGCTGATTTGGAAATTAAGAAACTTCTATATATGAACAGTGATGATATTGTGCATGACAAGTTGGGGTTGTCTGTAAATGACAGGAAAGTCATTGATATGTGGGATGAGAATTGCAGGGTGATTGATGGTCAGTATGAGGTCCCTATGCCATGGAGGGGAGGGAAGTTGTTTCTTCCCAACTTTGAGACTGTCCTGCCAAGGCTTAATGATTTGAAGAAGAGTTTGGTCAAAAGAGGTTTGTACGACAAATATGATCTGGAGATTAAGAAGCAAGTCTGTTGGAGTGTGCGAATGTCAAGGTCTGGTATCTACCACGTCAGGCCATCCTGAGTGACAAAAAGCCGGGGAAGCTGAGAGTCGTGTTTGATTGTGCAGGTAAATATGAAGGCAAATCCCTGAATGACAAGGATTTTCAAGGACCAGTCCTGAACAAGAAGTTCTCTCATGTGTTGGTAAGGTTTAGGCAAGACCCGTATGCCATAATGGCTGATATTGAAGCCATGTACAACCAGGTTAAGATACCCTAATGTGATAGAGATGCTCTGCACTTGGTGTGTGGTATGATGAGACAGGCAACATTAAGCATTTTCACATGACAGCCCACTTGTTGATTGGCTGCAAACAGTGGACTGCTATGAAGTTAATATATCCAATGTCAAGGAAGCTCTAAGAAGGTCAGGGTTTCTCCTGAGAAAGTTTGTGTCAAATGATGATGAGTTGCTATTTGGATTGCCAGTGGACGATGTAGCAGAAGAAGTTAGTATTACCGACAAGTTCAATGAAAACAAGGCTTTGGGCCTCAGACGGAATTTTATGGACGATTCCTTCTGCTTTGATGCAGAGGTAGGTTATCTTTCCCAGATGACAAAAAGGAAAATGTTGAGTCAAGTTTCCTGGATGTACTATCCCTTAGGTCTCATTGGACCAATAATTCTGAAAGGAAAAATTATCCTTTAAAGGCTAACAGGCAAGGGTTGAGCTGGGATGAAGCCATACCTAGGGAGATTAGTTGAACAATAGAAATCGTGGATGGGAGTGTTGAAAGACATAGGCAATTTAAGATTTCCAAGATGCATTAAGCCAGCACCCTTTGACAAGGCATATTTGAATTTACATCACTTCAGTGATGCGAGCGAACAGGGATATGGGAGTGTGTCATATTTGAGATGTATAAGTATGTCTGGAGAGATCCACACAGCTCTAGTGATGAGCAGCAGAGTGACCCCAATGAAAGCAATTACCATACCGTGACTTGAGTTGCAAGCAGCAGAGTTATTGGTACAAATGTATTCCATGTTACAGGAAGAGCTGGACTTGAAGTTAGGCCCATCAACATTCTGGGTGGACAGTCAAGTGGCATTGGGGTATAATGCCATAAGAATGATGAAAGGTGTTTCCACATGTATGTTGCCAACAGGGTTGGAGCGATTAGAAGAAGAACTTCCCCTGATCAGCGGTATTATATTCCTGGAAATGAAAACCCAGCCAATATTGCATCTAGAGTATGCAGTCCCAGAGAAATGCAGAAAACTACAGGTGCCCAGGTCCCAGTTTCTTGAGGCAGCACAAGTCAGAAAGGGAGTTGCGTGGGGAGGATTTTGACATTGGGCTGGATGATCCTGAGGTAAAGAAGTCAGTTGCTGTAAGTCATGCAGTAGAAGTTGAGAAGAGCCATAATGGGCATCCCATGGAGAAGCTATTGAATTATTTATCTGATTGGCATAAGCTAAAAAGGGCAGTCGCTTGGTTAATGAGAGTGAAGAGTAGGATGAGGAAGAAAGTTGCTGGGACAAGTGAAAGATTAACAGTGGCGGAGGTAGATGTGGTTGAGACAGAGATAATTAGATATGTGCAAAGAGATCTACGCAGCAGAGTTACCACTGGTAACAAGGAAAACATGGAAAATTTGACCAGTTGAGTCCTTTCATTGGTGGGGATGGACTTGTGAGGGTTGGAGGAAGAATTGCTAAAGCTGGTCCAAATTAAAAAAATCTAATTATTGTCCAAGGGGGTGTGATTGCAATAATGTTGGTTAGAAGTGTGCACAAAGAAAGTCGCATGAGTTGTGAGTATTGCATGTCTGTGCTTCGAGACAAATATTGGATCAAAATGAAAGATGTTAAAGGGGCTGTGAAACAGTGTATTAAGTGTAAAAAGATTTGGTTTATAGCGAGAAGGGGTCAACCAGAGACTATCACTTCAGACAATGGGGGTTACTTTAGCGGTACAAACAAAGAGTTGGCTCATGGCTTGAAAGAGTTGGATCAGAGTAACAGTGGCAATGTGTTAGCCTGAAAGCACATTGCTTGGGAATTCAACCCTCCTCATTCCAGCCACATGGGTGGGGCTTAGGAAAGGTGTTCATGAGCATTCTAGGTGAGCAGAAGTTGACTGATGAGACAATACATACTTTTATGTGTGAAGCCGAAAGCATACTAAACATCAGGCCTATAACTCCTGTATCTGATGATGTTAATGATTTGCAGGCTCTCAAACCTAACCATTTGTTGTTGAAATATGGTCCAGTGATGCCTCCATGTGTGTCAGACCCTAAAGACATGTACAGAAGACGCTGGAGGCAGGTTTAGTATTTGGTGCAGGTGTTTTGGAAAAAGTGGTTAAAAGAGTGCCTGAACTATAGCATAGACAAAAATGGCTACTTGGGCAACCTAATGTGTCAGTAGGAGATCTGGTGCTCGTTGCTGAGGAAAATGTTCCTAGAAATCGCTATCCTTTGGGCAGAGTGGCTAATGTCAACCTGGGTGATGACGGTTTGACCAGGTCTGTGGAGGTAAAAACAAAGAACACTTTGTTAAAGAGGCCAATCAACAAGCTTGTTATGCTCGGACGTAGACTGTATTAAGCAATGAAGTAACTAGTTAACTGATTGTTAAAGATTCCTGTAGATGCATTGTGAATTAGCAGTTGATACTGGTGGTGTTAAATTTTAGGAGGGGAGTGTAGCAGCCACATTTGTGATGGCTGTATTTGGGTCCAAGTGTGCTGGTGCTGCCCCCTCTGGGTTGGAGAATGACTAAAATGTAGTGTGATAAACTGTGCTTTAGGTGCTAGTTCTGCCATCTTAGGGAAAGGAGGCAAGGTAAAAACAATGATGGAAAGAGGAAGATAAAGTTGGCAAAAGGAAACTTCATTTCATTTCAACGTCATTTTCAAGGTATTATTTAGCCATCTGAAGTAATATTTGTGGTAGAGAAGGGAGTTTAATGACTAGAGATCATGTAGGAATTGTTACAATTGCATGATATGGGCGAAGGGGGTAGATTTTCCTGCCCTCAGCCATGCGGTTTAGCCCTTTGTTTACATTGCTTAATTTTGTTAGGCAGAGTTATGATATTTTGTGTGGTAATTTGAGTATGACTTACAAGTATAATACCACTAGATTAAGTATTGTATTCTCTTAAGACTAGCCCATGTCAAGTGTAATATGGGGAAGTCATAGTTGGATATTTGTCTGTTACCATGCATGTGTGTGATGGTGAAATATTTATAGGAACTAAAGATTTGTATGTACTCAGTCTTATTGCTTATTGTCATTCAGGTCACAAACGTTACCTATGTGTGCATGTGCACAAGGCCGAACAGGGGGCCAAAGCTGTAAGTCAAACTATAATGTCTTTATTTGTGTATTTAATGTCAAATTCAAAATTCAAATTTATTTGTCACGTACAAAATCATACACAGTACAATATGTAGTGAAATGCTTGTTATGACTGTCCTAAAAATTGAAGAATAGACTATAAATATCAAGAAGAAAATAACTATCACTATTTAAAGGACTTTATAGTTAAAGTCAATATAAATATAAAAATGTAAAAAATATATATATATATATATATATATATAAAATAAAATAAAAATAAAATATAGGACACAGAAATATATAAAATGAAATATAAATGCAATATGATGAAATATAAATGTGAATATACATGTAGTGGCAATTTTACAAGTAACATTGTATGTAAAGTGTCAAGTGTTTGTAAGTGTAAAGTGACAAGTGTCTGTGTGCAACCATAAGCTAAGGTGGAATGTAATGTTTATGTGTAGGGTAGAGTCTACAAAGTCCAGGTACCAGTGTTCTGGTTCAGGGCCCTAACGGCCTGCAGGAAGAAGCTCCTCCTCATTCACTCAGTGTTTGCTTTCAAGGAACGGAAACGTTTCCCTGACCGCAATAGAGAGAAGAGTCCATTGTTGGGATGGCTGA
>JBCNYH010000009.1:9131770-9161749 GCA_039654325.1 Tandanus tandanus
TATATGTATAGATATATAGATATATATATATATATATATATATATATATATATAGATATATATATATATATATACACACATAGTGCATGTATGTGTGTGTACATATATGTACACACAGCCACACAGCAGTCACTTCAAAAGAAGCACAAGCTTATTAATAGTAATATAATTTGAAAAAAAAATAAAAGTAAAAAAAACAAACACATCAATAAAAGCATTTGTAGTTTTCTTTAGTATTGGATTTGTACCTTACAGCTATTTACATAATTCTCATCTTTACAAATTTTTCATAAATACATTTCAGGCTGGGAGATTTTTCTAATTCTGTTCCCATGTCCAATATGTGTTGGAAAAGTAGATTGGTTCAAAATCCAGTGTTCTTGCACTGTTTGATAAATGATAGAGTACCAAACTTAAAGATATCCGTGATGCCTTCAATCATTAGTTTCTAAGTTCCCCAGTGCAAACAAACTAGTCCAGAAAAGTCTAGAATGTCTTTTGGTAACATTTTTCCATATCCACTTGGCTCCGAATACAGTGTGAAGCTTAGTACAATTCACCCCGACCACCCTCCCCTCCCCAAGTACATATTGGACTTGTATATTCTTTAAGAAGGTGTAGCAAAATAATCTTTTCCACTGAGAATCAATCTCCAGGTGGAGCAATTTTTCATCCATGACTTTAGTCTTAACCTCAATGCCAGGAGTAACCCAACCCTGACTTCCTAAGAATAGTCCCGAGAGGAGGTGGTAGTCAAAAGGTATTCTGAAAAGCGTGCAGCTATACCCTGGTAGTGGAGTGAGCATGAGGGAGGTTGGTGCTGTTCTGGGTCCCAACGAAGGCATTGAAATTGTGCAAGGGTTGCATGGCACCAAGAGAGCTAGGAATCATGGTGATGGTGCTGGGTGTCATGAGCGGCACATCGTCAGGAGATCGGCGAAGCGCAAGCGTGTAATCAGGTGGGCATGCAAGCCTCAGCGCCTCGCATTCATGCCTGTGCTCATTTTCAAGCTGTTGCTCCAGCTGTTGCTGCTGCTGCTTCATCTGCAATGATGCGAGTTCATCGCTCTGCAGTCGTGACACATCATTAGCATTGGAGTTGGCATTGCGTTGTGGGCTGGTACCACGACGACCAGACTCATGGCGTCGCTTGTCTTTCTTGTAGTAGAGTGCAGCAAAGGCCAGGATGTTCAGGAAGAGTAGTGATGCTCCCACTGCGATGGTCACACTAAGTTCTGTTGAATAGTCACGTTTGGTCTCAATCAACACAGCGGAGTCATCAACAAGATCATTGCCTTTGCGCTGATCTGTGGTTTGCTTGGTATTTGAAGGGGGAATTCCCGGATGGCGGGTTGTGGATGGCCAGGTTTTACCGAGTCGTTTGGTATAAGGGAAAGGCGTAGTGTCCTGTGGTGGGATCTTGGTGGTGGTGGACACATATTGAAACAGTTCATTAATGTTGTGAAGGTGAGGCACAAGCTCAAGCCAGAAGGCCACCTTGGTGGCACGGTAGTGGTCTCGAACTCTTGGCTTCAGGCCAATGTGAAGGTACAGTTGATCTTTGGGATTGTACTTGGACCAGGCCACTTCTTCAAACCGATTGGGTTTTGTGTGTATGAACTTGGTGTCTTGTGGTACTGGTTGATTTGGATCTCTATTAAAAAAAAAGAGAAGATAAAAAGTGCATAAGTCTAGAGAAATACCATCCGGTCTCATATCAGTGCTAACGTAAACTGATGAATCACATTCAGTGTAAATAGATCAAGAGGAATATACATTGTAGTGAACTTTCATACACGGCAACCTTTCTTCACTTCAAAAGAAAGTTTTGTAACCACTCTCATTGGAAGGGGTGCTTTTTTTTAAACAATCATTTTAGCAATTGTACATTTTATTCGGAGGCTAAGCAAATGAACCAAAGAGGTGTAAAAGGTTTCTAAATAAAGATATGCTGTTCTGTAACACAGTGCCTTGTCTCTCAGTGCATTAGCATTATAAAAGGTATTTTTTTTATAATGGCTTTACTCCTACATAGATTATGCACTCAGGCCTTTTATTTAATCATAAAGCTGGGCACGTCAGTCATCACACTTCTTCCATAGTCATTAGAAGCCCCTCCATAATTCTTCCAAAATATTCAAATGTGTATAAATACATCTAATGCCCAACGAAGGAAAAAAAAAACCTCAACCGTCACTCTTCCACCTAATCACAGCTTATGAAATATTTTAAACATTGAAGGGATACTCAGCTGTATAAAACAATATACTTATAAAATTTAAATAATCAGGTAATTTATGTTGTTCTTTTATTTGTAAAAAAAAAAAAAAAAAAAAAAAAAAAAAAGTCCTTTGGAACCATGAACATGATGAAAACATATTAGAACACAAAAAAGAAGATAGTGGGAGAGCAAAAACAGGTTAAATCAAAAACAGATAACACAAGTAAACTCCTAATACAGATGACATAATATCTATATATATATACCACATACATATGTCTATGTATATATATATATATATATACCACAGCAGATAAATAGGGTGGAACGGTGGCATAATAGCTAGCACATCTGCCTCCCAGCAAGACTGGGTTCGAGTCCCGGGCTTGGCAAAGTTCCTGTTTCTGTGTAAAGTTTGCATGTTTTCTCCATGCTTGTGTGGGTTTCCTTCCACATTCCAAAAGCATGCACATTAGGGTAATCCAAGGGCTGTTCTAAACTGCCCCAAGATATGAGTGTACATATGGATGGTTGTGCATGTGCTTGTCTCTGCGATTGACTGTTGAGCATTTCTGGATATACTCCACCTAGGCATAAGCTCCAGCCTCCCTGTAACCCTATTTTCTTCCTCTTCAGATTCAGGCACATTTCTAATTATAAAACAAAAACACACTCAGATAGAAATACAATTAAAATAGAGGGAAATTTTTACTTTAAACTGAATTTAATGCCAGGTTAAACAAAAAGTGTAATGCTCACAGGTTTTCATGAAGAAAATTTCAGAGCTGTGGTAACTTAAAACTAATTTTAAAGAGTCCTTGCTTGCACTCAGCACCTGATAAACACTGTTGTTAACCATTATGTTACAATGAACATACCTAACAGCCTCTCTCTCTCTCTTTCTCAATGTACTCTCAGAAACTGTGAAGATGGCTTTAAAGTGCTATTTATACAAAGAGTGTTGTTAAAATTGCTTAGGACTACAACTGACATGACAGAAAGAAATATCTTACACGATTTGCAGACTTATCCTGCTTTTTCGCTGGGTGATCACTTTTTTGCTCCACTTTTAAGCCTGTATGGCTGCCAAGGCATTTTGGAAATGAGCGGAATCGATTTCTTTCGAAACAGTTAAAGGGATATTCAGTGATTTTGGCACAAGTTGGCTGTAGCTAGAGGGCTTAAAAATGAAAACTCAAATGAATGCAGAGCTCCCTTATAACATATCTTTAATCTTTGATTAAAAAAAAGAAAAGAAAAGAAGACAACTTACATTATTGTACATTTAAAGTAACAGCAGTTTATCACTGGGATAGTTACCTCTAAGTCACTTATTTGTATCCACTATATTCTGCTTGGGAACATATATGTTCCTTTGTGGCCATAAAAAGGTGCATATACAGTACTTAACTTGAGGCTCAATAATTAGCTCCAGAGGTACATCAGGGTGGAATTGATCTTGTGGGACAAAAATAGACTTGTAGTGTACTTCTACCCAATAACTTACAGTATATCATGAAAAATAGACAATTAATATTTACTTTTCTTCTTTTTTTTCTGTATTTTTCAGAAGAGTGATGCTGGAGAAGGGCATACTCTGAAGTGACTATACAAAATATGCTATATGATAAGTTCTGTTTTTTCCCCTGATAGTTTCGTTTGCATATTCAGTATACAGCACACTGTCCATAGCAGAATGCAGGTATAGCTCTTCAGTAAGCAGCTGTGTTGCATTACGCAAAATATATTGGGAATAACTCATGAGGACACAATGGGAATTTTAACTATGCACAAAGGTAGTACATCTCTGCTAGAATTGCAGATAATACGCATACCACTGTTCTACAGCACAAGTAGGTGATTCAGCAGACAATCTCATTTGCAATATACCATCATTAACGGCATGAAAAACTAGCTTCGCAATAGCAATTTACCCCAGTGATCTTAGTTATGTGTAACCTATGGAATTGATTGTGGCTCTGTAGTGATGCTATGGGTTGCGATTTCATTATACTGTAGGAGAGAGAAGAAATGAAGAAGAGACAAAGAAAGAGAGAAGGAGACCTTTAAATAGACACTGAAGATGGAGCTGAAGACACATGGAGCTGCATGCTGAATAGGTGCTTGAACAAGACCACACACGCACACACAAACAAAGACACTGACTGAAGGATACCCTGAATAAATGAACTGGTTGATAAAAAAAATGATGAAACTGTAGCAAAAAAAGTAAACATATGAATGAATGGATAATCACAAGAAAGGGCAGGATACTGAAATAAACAAAAAAGGGCAGACGAGAGCTAATGGTTAGAGAAGTGGCTTTGGGACCAAAAGGTCGCATGTTCGATTCCCGAACCAGGATGAAAAATGTGTGGCGGCGGGGTAGTGAGCTGCACCTTTCCTTCCTCCACATTCATGGCTGAAGTGCTCTTGAGCAAGGCACCAAACCCCCAACTGCTCTCCGGGCGCCGCAATGTGTGGCAGTCCACTGCTTCGGGTGTGTGTGTGTGTATACACACTGTCTACATGTGTGTGCGCGCGCTCACTGTGGATGGGTTTAATGCAGAAGTCAAAGTTTTCCTTGCAGAATTAATACAGAATAAAAATAAATAAAAAATAATGGATATATAAATTAATACCGCAATAAAGTGTACAACGGCATATTAAACAAATGTCTAATCATGTATTTTAATTAATAGTCTTTTAAAGAATATATTTTAATTAAGATAAAGGACTTTTAAGGAAAATTTACACAGCAAGCACTGTGGTGTAGGCATGAGTGTAACGTAAGTGAATGCACTCTATGTGTTTTCCAGTTTACAATGCCTCCGTTTCTTAAGCAAGATTTTCAAGATCCGAGAAAGCAACAGCTGGTTGATTATGTCTTACTTATGCGTGCTAAAGAATAGAACTGAAGCGTAAAAAAGGCCCTCGTCGCATTTTTACAGACATAATAGGACTGCCAATTTAAACTGCGGCGCTGATTCAAATGAATTTCGATTCATGTTGAATTTTATCTGTAACAAAAGACAGAAGTCAGACAAATGAATGAAAAATGCTTCACGAATAGTTCTGGTTTAAATTAGTGTTGAGACATTCGATAATATTTATTTCTTCAATTCTTACACATCCTATATTTGTTCTACATTTCTTCCTGATTATTTGCACAAGAAGGCAATAAATGAAAACTTATTTCTTATTTACTTACATATAGTTATGTTTTTTTCTGTAACTAATAATTAGGATTTGCATATTTAGGGAAATCTTTGATCAATCAAGACAAATCGATTGGCAAATCAAGACAAATCAATTTGAATCCAAAATGCCTACATATTCGCTGTACACTGTATAATTCTTATTTTGGGTACAAACTGCAATGCACGCTTAGAAGAACATTATTTGTAATTCAACCGCACCAAGATTCACTCCAATAAGTTCCAGTTGGTGCTATTAGATATCACTTTTAGAACACACTATTCTTTCTAGGGAATTCTGAAAACTAATTTTCCAATTTAACATGGCATTTATTCAAAGCCTTTTACTATATTAAGTTCCATTTTTAGAGGTGTTAAAAATTCAACAATTTCCATGTTTTCAAAATAATATGCAGTGCATATAATCCCAACAGCCCCAAAAGACATGCTTTAATACAAGCCTAGTGTTTCCAGAATAAATAGATTCATTTACACTGTCAGGTGAAAAAATATGTACAACCCATGGAAATTGTTGACTTTTTCAACATATTTGAATGAACAACATTATGCCCTTTTTAACGCAGTGGTACAGATAAAAAGTGTTATACTTCAAAAAACTGATGGAAAGAAGTATCATCCAAAGTGACCCCACCCAAAAAAAAAAAAAAAAAACCCCAAAACACTAAATTAAAACATTCTGACCACTCAGAATCAAGGATTGAGACTCATTGTGTTGTAATATGATTTCAAAATGCACGAAATCAAAATCAAATTAAATCGTGAGGTCTGTAGATATTCTGGCTTTATTAGGTTAAAACCACAAACTCCCTTATGATAACCATGAAAGTAATGCTCCGTCATGCTCAAGCTCGGAGCCCTAATCTCAGCATCGGGGATTCAATAGCTGTGTGTGACTGATATCCAAACAGAAAGATAAAAACACTGAATCTGTTATCTCTTGTTCGAATATGGGATTTATGTTTTACTGAAATGGGCTGAACTGTCATGCAAACACATTGTGAAACACATTCCAACATCCCTAACTATATTCCCATTTTGGACCACTGGGCACAATAGACTTTCATAGTTTCTAATATATGTTTTTACCTGTGCAGGTTGTAAACTATTCCCTAGAACATACATCCACTAATTTGGACACATTCACACCTATGGGCAATTTAGAGCCACTAGTTGACCTAATGTGCATGTCTTTGAACCATGTGAGAAAAAGCAGAACATCCAGAAGAAACCCCCGCAAACACGGACAGAACATGCAAACTTCACGGCCCTCGCTGACCACAAGGCTCGAACCCAGGACCTCGTGGTAGAATTACACCACCATGCGCCCCAATATATTACACATTCATTCACTGTACCACCATATAACTAGGGTTGCAGGAAGGCTATCTTAGCTGACTCTGGGTGAGGGCAAGGTACCCCTTGTACAGTTTGCCAATCCATTGCAGACCCAACACACCAAAACCATTCACACTCACACCTAGGGGCTATCTAGAGCAGCCAATTAGCCCTCTCCAAGCTCATAACCCGAACCCAGAACCTTTTTGCTATAAGGCAGACATGCTAACCACTACACCATTATGTGGTCCACAAACTTTTGCCAAATTATATAGAACATCTTTGTGTGGTGTAGTATTAGGACATCACTTGGAACCAAGAGACCCAAAATTGTCTCAGTATGACAATGCCTATGTGTACAAACAAGACATATTTTGCCAAGTTCTGATCAGAAGAACTTGATGGTCTTGCACAGAGCCCGAACCTCAATCCCACTGAACCCCTTTAATAAACAGGACCTCTGACTGCACCCTCAGCCTGCTCAATAATCTTGAAACATTATGAAAGACATGAAGTGCACTCTACATGCCTTTTAGAATTTCAAACTACTGCCTCAGTTGCTGAACTGCACAGATATTCACAGTGAAGCCAGATTATTTAAAAGATATGTGATTGCAAACTGAGTGTCATTAGTGATCACATAACTGGACTGGGGGTTGTGTGATGGGGTTGCAGGCTGAGAATCATGGGATTGTAGTCTGAAAGTCACAGGTCTGACAACAAGGCAATATTTGGATGCATCCCAATGTTGAACTGAAGCATCCTTGATTCCTTGATCCAACCTCCTTAAGCCTGTAATCCAAAAATCGATCAAAGTCCATGTTTAAACAAGTACCAATTCTTAAGCTGCACTCAAAGGAAAGAGGAGGCTTAAGAATCATGGCTACACAGCTGCTTCCGATGGAAAAAAACCTTTTCCTTTTGGTGCATGATGGCAAAAATTACTTGAAAGAGAGAAGTCATATGACTTCTTTGGCTAAAAGCATGAGCTGTACACATGCAATAATGTATCAATGCAGGACAATTAGGAGTTTATGATTTACTTTTGTTTTGTGTGTTGGTTGGTTTGTTTGTGTGTTTGCTAGCAGGGTAACGCAAAAACCTATGTGTGGATGTTCATTAAATTTGAATTAGAGGTAGGGTTTTGTACAAGGAATACTGTATGTAAATTTTGAAATGATCTGGATCAAATTTTGGATCGGGAAATTCTTTAAAGGATTATTCAACACTGTTAGATCAGGGATTTTTTTTGTTACTATAGTATTAAGGCAAGCCCAGCAAGGGTGTCTGTGTACTTTGATGAAAAAAGAAAAAAAAAAAAAAAGATGCACAGATTTTCATAAATTTATGAGATGTGGGGTTCTGGACAATGAAGTCTTCATTAGATTTTGGATAGAATTGTAAATTAAATAATTTTTTTAAGGGTTTTTTCATTCTGCGATGATTTTGTTAATTTTGCATGGGGGAGTGCTGAGCTTGGTGGGGGTTTACACTATCCAAGTGCTCTTGTTTACTGTGTAATCACTGCTGATAGATATGTTATACACTGAATAAATAATCTATAAACTGAGCAAAAATTATGTCATATGGTAAATACATCTGTTCTCTCCACTTCCTATTAGAGAGGACCCATAAAACAAGGGAAGAGGACACATAGAATGATCTAATTATGCCTTATTTATGCACAGGTACACACATTATAAAATGAAGTAGAGATGAATGTCACAAATTTCAAGCTCTTTCACCTGGAGAGTAAAAAAAATAAAATAAAATAAAAATCGCATAGAAGCCCCTAAAAAAATCCCCAAACCCACTTACTGGCTGGGTTCAGGAAAAGTTCAGCAAGCTGGGTGAGTTTTTGTGCTTTTTAGTGTGTGCCAATGGCTAAGGAATATAGTTTAAATTAATGTTAAGCATATTTTTGGACTGAGAATATTATTTAGCCCCCAGTGTATGGGTTTCCTTGGTGTAATATTCTTGTCTGTTATGACCAACAACCTGTTACAAATTAATCCTTGTAGACATACTGTGTTTCCTCTACATTGTGAACATCTTACTCTTTCTACTAGGAATGCTGATATTTTTTATAGATAGATAAGATTAGCAGCAGCATGGTTATTGCATTAAAGATATTTAACTTTCTATTACCATTCATTCACTCATTCATTTGCTGAAATGCTTAATCCTACTAGGGTCATGGAAGGTTTATCACCAACTCAGGGCACATGTGTGTGCGTGTGTGTGTGTGTGTGTGTGTGTGTGTGTGTGTGTGTGTGTGTGTGTGGTTTTTAAGTTCTTAAGAATTATGTGAGGGACCAAACTTCACTTAAAAAGAAATAGAATGAAGTCCTATCATTTAGAGTTTGCAGGCTTTAATGATGTTTTACAGCATTAATTAAATTTAAGCATCCTTAAATGAATAAAATTTAAGGAAAACCATTGTTTGTTTTCTTCTGTATAGTATGCCCTTGTCTAAATAATTTATTTATTTATTAATTCTTTAATTTCTTTATTGTTAAATCAGAATGAAAACTCTTACATAATGTATACAAAGCTCTAAACACTGCACATAATAGGATAATAGTGAAACAGATACAATATGATATATACCGTAGTTCTAGTCTGGAGTTGTAGTTTGTCTGCTTTATTCACCAGGCAGCCAATTAACCTAACGTGCATGTCTTTGGGGCGGCATGATGGCGTAGCGGTTAGCATGTCCGCCTCACAGCAAGACGGTCCTTCGTTCAAAAAGGCGTTTTTGTGTGCAGTTTTCTTGTTCTCCCCATGCTCGCGTAGGTTTCCTCTGGGCACTCTGGTTTCCTCCCACAGTCCAAAGACATGTACATTAGGCTAACTGGTTGTTCCAAATTGACCCTAGGAGTGAGTATGTGTGTGAATGGTTTTGTGTGTGTGTTGGCCCTGGAACGGTCTGTTCAGGGTGTACCCCGCCTTCGCCCGGTGTCGAAATTGCTTCCTCATGACCCTAGGAGGATTAAGCAATTTGACAAGTGAGTGAGTCAGTGAATGTCTTGACTGCTGGAGGAAAACAAAGTACCCTGAGAAAATGCACACAAGCACAAGGAGAATATGGGTTCTGTTCTGCCACACAGAAACACCCTTGTTGAGCTGAGGACTTGAACCCAGGACCTTCTTGCTGTGAGGTGGACATGCTATCCACTGTGCCGCCCACATTGTCGCTGTCAGAAAATAATCGCAAGCTATCTATGGTCGCTAGACTGCAAATTACTCTTACAGTGCAGTGTAGGCCAAGAAAAAAATCACCATAATTGTTTCACACTGGCTATCTTTCATATGGAACTGCCCAAAATTGTACAGTGTTTATTGAAAATACATTGTCATTACTATACTTAGATCCTACACAGTGACTTGTAGGGTGGATTGTCTACCTATGTTTCTTATGTGCTTATTTGTTAAAATGTTGAAAATTACTTGCAATTATTTAAAAATTGAGTTATTATTTGGAAAGATTCTCCAGTGCAAGTGCTTTGTAAAGTTGTAAAGTTGTAAGTTTTCCAACCTGGAAAATAACTCATTCACTCTCACTAACTCATTTGACAAACTGCTTAATCCTACTAGGGTTTGGGTAGGAGTCTGATGCTTATGTCAGGTAACACTGGGTGAAGGCGTAGTACACCCTCAACAGCTCACCAGACTACTGCAGGGCAACACACACAACAGTTCACACCCACACCAGAAGCAATTTGGAACAGTTAATTAGCCTAATGTGCATGTCTTTATACTGTAGAAGGAAACCACACTACCCAGAGGAAACCCATACAAGCATGGGGAGAACATGCGAACACCACACAGAAATGCCCAAGCATTTCTGAACCCAGAACCTTCTTGATGTGAGGAGAACATGCTAATCACTATACCACAATGCCGCTTCTTTATGAAACTATACACTGGAATCTTTGGCTCATTTCTTTGTTATAGGAATAATATAGTAAAACACTCCAGGATACATTGCTTCTTGAAAAGAAATCAATTTCAGAGTGGTAACAGTAACTCTGCTTCATGTTGGGCCACATGACAAAATCCTGACAGTGATTATAGTTTAACAGCAGCATGCACTGTCATGTTTCATTCCTTACATAATGGAAAATGATGTCAAAATTATAAATGAAAAATAAAACAGTGTTTTTCCCAGATTGGAATTAATCATACAATGGCTTTCAAGCACTTATACTATATTTTATAAAATTGTGATATCTGCATGTAAATGCTTCCAATTAAAAGAGATGTTCGCTTGTTGCCATTCTAAGAACAGGGAGTAGATGACTAGCTCATGTATTGGTGAACATGTACAAAAATAATAATAGTAATAATCTTACATGAACTATAGCCATGGGTTCTGTTCTGCCCACCATTATCCAAATTAACAAATGCAAATCTCTATTAAAGTGACTAATATTTAAGTAGTCAAGTCACAAACTGTCCATGATTTGAATAGACGCTGCTTCTTCATCAAAACATCTTTAACTGTCCAGGCATGCATAAAACAAATATAGAAGGTTCCTGGATATAAATAACCTCAGAAAAGCAACTTGGCCTTATCTTCCACTTTCTCTCTCCTTTAGCCTGCGGCATATACCATTCAGCATCCAGTGTGATGACTCACATTTTTATATGAGAAGAAGAAGAAGAAGAAGATGAAGAAGAAGAAAAAAAACATATTTTGCATTTTACATGTCTTGAGGCAACATCCAACATAGTCATGGTTCATTCCAGTTGAAAAAGATGTATATTTCCTTAATGGCAGAAATCCTAGTGTTAAAATTCATCCTATTTGAATCATTGTGCATGTTTTTTTTATTTTTTGTGTGTAATATAGACAACACATTATTTACAGCTTTGTGTAAACATATTTCAGGGATATAACGGTCTGATTTAATTTCGTTCCAGTGAAATATACTGTGGCATCAGTAAGATGTTTTCATACAGGCTTTATATAATGTAAATTAATCCAGCTTAGGGTGAGTCAAGTTAATGTGAGTGTAGTAATAAACTTGTAACTAAACCTTTGAGGGCTTTATTCATGTTTAATATTCCCTTTAAACTATTTCAATATACAGTATACAGTGACATAGCAAAAGTAAATAAGCACCATCATTTCTGAAAGATTTAAACATAGACATAGCAGCCAAGTTGATGGAGATTCCTCACAGCAGTACTCCGACTCACATGGAGTTTCTCTGCATTATCAGTTGCCTTACAATGGGGATTATTTTCAACAGACTGTTTGACAGTCCAAAGACACCTGCCAGAGGGCCCAGGTCAACCTGAGAGGGATACTATTGATTCCTTGCCTTTGCTTTTGACTAGAACAATCACTCTGCTGACTGTGGTAAGAGGAATCCCAAAGGTTTTGTGCAGTGACAGTGACAGTGGCTAAGTCCACCCTTAGACTGACTCACAATACACCCTCTTTAAAAATCAGACACCTCTTTTGCTCCTGGTGTTTGCAGCATCGATTGTTGCTATAAAAAATTATATACTGCTATTTAAAATAAAATAATGATATATTAACAAGTTTGATCTATTGAGTTTCACGGATAAAACTCTGTTATGAGGGGTGTCCATTTATTTTTGATATGTCAGTGTATAGCATTATCTAAATTATATTTAAAACTATTTTATTCTATAACAATATAAAACCATAAGCAAAGGAAAACACACTGTATACACTTGATGAAATCTGATGATATGTACAGTATAGATATTATACATACAAGTGTCTTATCGTCCTAGAGTTGCGGGAGGCTGGATCCTATCTCAGCCGACTCTGGGCAAAGGGTAAAAGAAACACCTCTAACAGCGCACCAGTCCATCACAGGGCCAACACACGCATGCAAGCATTCACACTTACACCTAGGGGCAATTTTGAACAGCCAGTTAACCTAATCTAAATGTCTTTGGACCGCAGGAGAAAACCGAGATAATCACCCAGGACCTTTTGCTGCGAGGTGGATATGCTAACCACTATGCCACCGTGCCTCCAGACATTATACAATATACACATATACTACATACTATACAGACCCTGTATATATTGCCAACAAAAGACCTTTGCAAACATACAATTATGGTGTGCATTGCATTTTTACAGAATGTAACATCTGCAAATACATATGAAATATATTCAATACTTATTCTGTGTGTGAAAAAAAGAAGAAAAAAAACATGCATTGTATTTTCCAAAAAAGTGTATGAATATAAATTCTTAACATTAATAACTTTAATACAAGTACACTTTGTATGAAGATGAAAAGTGTAATATTCCTTGAAAATCACTGACTTACCTAAACATTTTGTAGCTTTTATATATTTTGTAGTTTCATTTAATGCTAATTTAATTATAATCCACCCATAATTAACACTAACAACTACTTTAATCTATGCTCTTTATTCTCATAGAGCAATTAGACTTAATGAACTTAAACAAAAGAGTAAAAGTATTCATACAGCTAGCTGGGCGATGTGGCTGGATGCTAATTATAAAAATATATATATTATGATAAAATAGCACTGAAAAGCCACAAAGCACAACATTAGATAGCCATAAAATCGCATTTTTAAACCTGTAACAAAGCAGCTAGCTAAGTTACCTACCTAAATAGCTAGCCACCTAGCTAAGCACATGGTTTCCAATTACAACATTTAGGGCCTGTTACCACAAATACAGATATATTTTGAAAATTTCGCTTTTTCAGTGATGCTTTTCATGTGTGTAGGGGGAAAAATAAATACAAAAATATAAGTATGCGTTTGACCAAGGCCTCAGAAGTGTCAGCTAACTAATTTGGCTACTTAGCATCAAGATGAGAGTAAGTGAAAGATGCTATATAATTCTTTGAAACATGAAAGTCAATTTCTTTGGATGTTATTGGATGGTTCTAGCTTTTTTCAGCAGTATTTTCATTTCAACTTGGAAGGAAAAGGAAAACATTCTACTGTAAGCTTTTACATCGAACTTTTAATGGTCTCCCCAAAGGAACAAGACTAAGAACCCATTAGAGTGATAGATGGAACCTTGTTTTCTCAAAGTTTGCTCTGAAACACAAGGCTCACATGTTTCAGAGTACCTAGGATTAGTTCTCCAGTTCTCCAGAGTATTTCACTAGCGGGAAAAAAAAAAAAGTTTGTCACATCTAAACAGAGAAGTGTGGGAAATAGTTTAGGAGCTAAGCCATTTATCTCCAAATGGATGGCCCATGTGACAAGGTAGTGTGCTCTGAAATGAAATCAACAGAATAAAAGGAAGAAACTGTACAATCTGTCTGGAGTAAGTGAAAATCTGATGAAGGAGTGATGTTTTCTGCTTTTGCTATGTGGTGCTTTTTAACCAAAGCTAAGTGTTTTTGGCTTTTATGAAGCTCTTGAAAAGGAAACTGTATACTAACACTTTACACAAATCTTTGCCAACATATCTGTCTTGTAAGACTGCCTTGTACTGTCTTAAGCAGTAAGTGCTATGACTATGACCTCAATGACACCTTCATAGCATTTCCTCTGCTGTTCTGTTAAATAATACACTGACTGGTGAAATAAAATTAGCTCTAACTTTGAGCACATACTGGCGTCACTGTCCTACACTATATCTTCCTGAGTGCATCAATGGCATTTCCAGGCACTAGAAAATTTGATTGCTTTAAGTACAGAATTTCTACCTTCTTTGGTGAGGTATTCAATTGGTACAGGCATCAGCTGGGAAAAAGGCAGCAGAACAGTCTCTCGAGTGTTCCACAGGCTTTTATTGTGATTGTTGCAGTCTAAAATGCTAAAATTTGTTGATTCTCAAAAAAAAAAAAAATGTTTTTTAGGCACCAATTGCAATGAAATTGCCAGGTATCTTGATGTCTACAAAAGCATAAACAAGGAGGTTACCTATGGTGACATACAGGTCGGTGTTTGTGTGAGGCAATGATGTGAATGATAAAATTGGCCAAAATTGCCAAATTTGCAGAAAAGTAGCAGATATTGGATTCAATTGCAAGTTCATGCGGAATGCACAAGGATTGGTTGAATTTGGTTGAATAAATTTGATAAAATTCCAACATTGCAAATACCTGGAAGGACTTAAATTAGTTTAAGAAGATACTTCACTTACCCCGTCTTAGCAAAATTTGTCCAGTATGTCATCACCACCGCACTCAGCATGACGTCATTCTTGGAGAAGTTGCAGTTAAACAGATCGGTCGGGCCAATCATAGGGATCCCAAACACATACGGTACCTCGTCTCCATGTGCTGAGTCTGCCCAACTTGGTTTCATTTCACTCTGGCAATGGTGATAGAAAGCATAGAAGTATGTTGGCGATCCGTACTGTGCATGAAGATCAGCCGTAGCTACAGCAGGTGCCACCCACTGGTGATCTGTAAATAATGCAACCAAAGTCTTGCGCCTGGTCTCTGGGTTTTCCTTATCAGCCCAATCGGTGTACATGAATTTAATAGTCTCTCGGAGAGTATCCTTTCCCTCTGGGTAACCGTACAGGTGGTCCACAAAATCCGACACTGCAAAGTCAAAGTCATTGGCCGACACTCCATCCTCACTATCTACGATTCCATCTACGAACTTGAAACCTTCACCCTGGTTGACACCCAACATTATGTCATAGTTCAGGAACTCTCCCTGCTCCATGAGGATCTGAGGGTCATCTGGGATGACATCACCGTCTATAACAGGCCCGAATGCAATGTGGTACTTGGCCTGGGTAATATATTGCTCAATCAGCTCCTTATAGTTCTTATTTTGCAAGCATTCCACCAGTTCTATGGTATCCAGCATGTTGCAGCCTACTTTTTCGGCAAGTAGACGTGTGTACTTGGCCGGCTGGTAATTGACGGCCCAGCTGGATAGAGCTGTGCCACTTTGGATGATGGCTTTCTGAAAGAGATCTACAAACGGGAAGAAATAAGCAGCCATTAGTGCACTCAGACCACTTTGCTAAAAGCCGGAGCACCAGTCTAACTTTTCCGATCAATGCTCAAACTCAATGGTAATGTGCAGAGAATAAACCAGAACAAAAGGAAAACGGCATGGGAGGACACCAATTTCAACTACAGTTATCACTTTTGTCATTCCAGGTTAGTACTCCAGCAAAGTGGATTTGAAACAAAGAAGAATTTTGAAATTCATTTTAAAGATACTTGTACTTGACTGAAAAAATCCACTAATGAAGTGGGCTATCATTCATAGATCTATTTTCTAAGCCATTTTATATTACTGGGGTTGCAGGGAGGCTGGAGCCTATCTCAGCCGACTCTGGGCGAAGGCGAGGTACACTCTGAACAGCTCGCCAACACACACATACACTTACATTCACACTTATACCTAGGGCCAATTTGAAACAACCAATAAGCCTAATGTGCATGTCTTTGGACTGTGGGATGAAACTGGAGTACCTGGAGGAAAACCATGCAAGCAAGGGGAGAACATCAAATTCCACATAAAAGCCCCTTTGCCAAGCCCAGGACTCAAACCCAGGACCTCCTTGCTGCGAGGCAGACGTGCTAACCACTACACCGCTGTGCCACCCTGAGGTGAGATATGATACCCATAAGATTAAAAAACTTTAAAACAGTTTGTCATTACTTTTACATTTTGAATCCAGTATGTTGGAATACAGAGCCAAATAGCCTCATTTATTAGTATTTGTCATTGTCTGATAACTTGGGCTTCATTTCCTCTTGATCCAGATCTCACAGCGATTTCTGGCAATATCTTGATAATGTTATTTTTGTCGACTGATTTTCTCCTGAAGCTTCATTTTATTTTCTTCTTGATATCACATGTGAAAATCTCATAGGGTTTACTTTATTACACTTCCCAAAGTAAACACATACTGGAACCAGACTGTAATGTATAGGAATGTTTCATATTGCTATCATTAGCATTTTTGTGGGTAAGAATTACTTTTCCCTTATTGCCACATTGTAAATAGGCCACAGCACACCAGGACTCTCTCTCTCTCTCTCTCTCTCTCTCTCTCTCTCTCTCTCTCTCTCTCTCTCTCTTGCACACACTCTGTGTGTGTGTGTGTGTGTGTGTGTGCATGATGTTTTGCCCATACTTTCTATTTATATCATCCTAGTCTAGTGATTCAATCAGGGCAATATGAAGAGCGACCGAGCACAGAGTTATCATCCTCCTAACGGCTTTGTTTTCCATCATTTTATTTAGCCTTGTAAATACTGAGCATCTGACGTGCATGCTGACAAATAACATATAAACCTTTGTACTGGACCTCTGTCAGATCAGTCATGCATGGCAGTAGATCCATGTTGTGGATTGTGTCCTAGAAAAAGATAACTAGAGGCTTGGAGCTGATGATTCAGTGACATAGAAGGAAAACGAGCCCTCAATATTAATCCACTCCATATTCTCAGAACTGTAGATGAAAGCTATGTCTACACTGGGGGCTTAACACAGTACAACTATCTGTATGTGTGTGGGTGTGGCTTGAATCCTAGAAGATTTTATTTAACCCGAGCACTATGCTGCTGGAAACTGTGGAAAACACCCAAGGGAGGAAAGAAACCCAGAACTGTCAGTATGTCATTCCTTGCTGTGACACTTTCTCAGCCTCAGCTCCATTACTCAAGTTCATCATTGGTCTCAACCAGGGGCCTTGCCAGGCATAAAGATCGACTAGGGCACAGGCCCTCCACCACTATCCCCCTACCCCCAACACACACACACACACGCACACACACACACACACACACACTGCCACCCCTACTAAAGCCACTACTGGTAAGGGCCAAAGTGTAGAGATATTAATGACTGTATGAACATATTTATTTTAACATACATGAACATTCTCAAAATGTTCTGTGGCATAAAAAGAAGCATACTCTTACTTCTAAATATAGTGGCTTCCTGCAATTCGGGTGGTCAAAATTTTATTCAAACGCCGATCGGATTTGATTAAAATAAATAAAATCTATTTATTTAACTAAATTAATGCATACAATGGTACATCTGCCTCACAGCAAGAAGGTCCTGGGCTCGGGCGTTTCTGTGTGGAGTTTGCGGTTCTCCCCGTGCTGGGGTTACCTCTGGGTACTCCGGTTTCCTCCCACAGTCCAAATACATGCACTTTAGGCTAACTGGCTGCTGCAAATTGCCCCTAGATGTGTGTGTCAGTGCGAATACTTGTGTATGTGTTGGCTGAGATATGATCCAGCCTCCCCGCGAGCTAAGAAGGATTGGCAAATGAGTGAGTGAGTGAGTGAGATGATGGCCACATGTACCGGTTCAATCAGGGGTTCAGAGATATGTGTGTGTGTGTGTGTGTGTGTGTGTGTGTGTGTGTATTATGCTAATTCTGGTACAGAGATTATAAAACATTATAAATAATCTCAAATCTCATTATAAATAATGATTATAAGATGAGCTAAATTTTTGTTTCACTGAGTACGAGTAATTGCACGGGATGATAAATTCTGAAATAAGCAAATCAACAATAAAATGTTTGTTTTTTCTTCTTTTTAGTGAAAATCACTCTAATTCCTGGCAGCTCTGTACACGGACATTATATTTTGGACTGTGTCATAGGAGTACTTCAAAGCATCAGGGCTAATTTCAAAGATTAGGGCTAATTATTGCAAAATATATGCCTCCGAAAAAATAAATCATACATAAAAATTTTTAATTAGCTGCAATTATTTTAGTCATCAATCATAGTTCATAATGTTTTCCAGTTTTTTTTATTTGTTTCAATAAAGTTTAATTGAATTCCACCAAGAATTTATTTTTAAAAAGCTTTTTTAAATGAATATTTATAATTATGTTTTTGTTTTTTTTTGTTTTTTTTTGTGATTGGCTGGCGAGCTGTACAGGGAGTACCCCGCCCTCACCCAGAGTCGCCTGAGATGGGCGCCAGCCTTACCGCGACTCTAATCAGGATTAAACACTTCAGAAAATGACTGAATGAATGAATTAATGTTTATTTATGTCGTCATTATTTTCATAGATTTTTTAAGAGTCATAAAACTTTTATAATCATGACACTCTTGTTGGACGGCACAGCAATAAAGTCCTGGGTTCCATTCCTGGGCTCAGCGAGGGCATTTCTGTGTGGAGTTTGCATGTTCTCCCTGTACTTGTGTGGTACAACCAGTTTCCTAACACAGTCCAAAGGCATGCACATTTGGCTAAATGGCTGCTCCATATTGCCCCTAGGTGTGAGTGTGAGTGTGAATGGTTGTGTGTTGCCCTGCAATGGTCTAGCAAGCTGTTCAGGGTGTACCTTACCTTCGCCCAGTGTTTGCTATGATAGGCTCAAGCCTCCCCATGACCCAAGTAGAATTCAGCAGTTTGGTAAATGAGTGAGTGATGAGTGACACTGTCATTGGGAACACCGTAGGGTCATCAGATGATAAATCTTTATTTTTATGGCACCACAAATTTTGAAATAGTGGCAAAATTAGCATGGGGACATTATGAATAAAGATGCATCTGAACTAGTCCACTATTGAGCATGTTCAAATTCGCATCCGTGGGTAAACAGCAGCAGTGTACCAGGCGTCTTAAACCTCTGACTCCTGACTCCTGACCCAAGCACACACAACCATTACCGGGTATCCACACAAACTGGATGTGAACATTGCACTGGAACCAGGAAAATACTGGATTTACGGTAAACCAAAATAACAATGATCACCACCACAGTTTTCAGGGAAAGTGAAAGAAGTTCCTTTTTTAAGCACTAAGCAAACATGATGGTGAAACCATCAAAACCACACCGCACAAATTTATATTCTTCATTTTAGCATTTTTGTTGAACTGTTTTGTTCAGTAGTTTAGCTGGTTAATTTATAACAAATTACAGCCAGACTCCCTCTATCTCATCTCTCTTTACTGCTCCCCTGTCTGTGCTTCGTGCAAAGAAGTTTTATGATATCAATCGACACAAGTCATGCGATAATGTTTCAATTAGTAAAAGGTCATTTGGTTTGATTAAAAAATAAAATTGATTGTTGTTGTGTCACGTTACCAGATTTCAAACTGTGCTCAGTGTTGCGCACCAACACATGGGGAAACTGCATAGTTTTTTCCGGCTGCTCAAGCACAGTGACCTGCACTGATGTACAGAATGTGTGTCTATTTAGAGTTAAAACTCATGCTACACGTTTGAGTAGGAATACTGTACATCTGTTTTTTTCCCATCAGTATGCTGCAGTTATCTGAATTAATGAAATGGTAAATATTTATTGATGTTGAAAATTAATCGAGCCATTAATACTGGGGCACATCCCCTGGTAAAAGGGGTCTGGCGATGCCCATGGTCTCAAGAAGAGCGCCATTTTTTTATTCCTACAGTTATTTTTATTTGGACCTGCCTGACATAGTCTAAATAAATTTACTTGCTTCTCTATTCCAAATTATACACAAACTAGTATCATAATGTAAACCACCCTAATGCATACCAGGCAGATAATAAGGAGGAATAAATGAATGCATGCTTTAAATGCATGTTAATGAATGTGCTCCAGATTGTTCTCCCCTAATTCAGTCGTAGCCGATTCCCACCCATCAAGTATGGCCATGAACAAGAGTGGGGAGTATCCCTGTGACACATGATGCTGCCACCTGCATTTTTTTCGAACTGCTGCGCATGGTTATTTCAGGGCAGCCTAACACACTGCCCCCTTGTATGCATGAGTTCACAGACACCCACGATTGTCTGGTAATCGCTTTGAGTAACAGGAAGGCGAGCGTATACCATCCCTCTGTCCCACGAGAGCTCGGCCAATTAGCTCCCATAGACTCCTAGCTGCAGAATCAACTTGGATTCGAACTTCAAAATCTCCAGGTAGATAGAATACCCTCCTTTTTTAGTTTTTGTTGCGTCCCAATCCCCAGTGCACACCTTTAGTCTTAACCAGATGCCATGAGTATAATGGTAATAATCTTGTGTATATTGTAAGTTGTATCTGTAACATTGTGTGCTATTTCATGTAGAATTTTCAGTGACCCCCATAAGCATATTCATTCATTCATTCATTTTCTACGATGTTTAATCCTAATCAGGGTCGCGGAGAGGCTGGTGCCTATCTCAGTCGACTCCGGGCGAGTAACACATACAACCATTCACACTCACTCTCACACCTAGGGGCAATTTGAAACAGCCAATCAGCCTACTGTGCATGTTTTTGAACTGTGGGAGGAAACTGGAGTACCTGGAGGAAACCCACGCAAGCACGGGAAAAACATGCAAACTCCACACAGAAATGCCCCGAGCCCAGGAATCAAACCCAGGAGCTTCTTGCTGTGAGGTGAACATGTTAACCACTACACCAGCATGTCGCCCCATAAGCATGTGCATGACTTTATTTTCATTGGCAGGAAATATGTATTTTTACACTTATTGGACAGCGGGAATCCCGAGTTTAGTATGATAAACATGACATGGTGGAGGAATCCATGAACATCACGCAATATAGCCTGATGATTTTGGGCCATTTTTGTGATATTTTAAAGAAAATTCCTTCAATAAGTGTGGATTTTGATTCATGTACTAAATAGCTTATTAAAAAAAAATAAACACTTGAATATGTGAAAAAATTTCAGGCATTTTTCTAGTGTGTTATGCTAAAATATGAAAAATCGATCATTTTGACCCACTAATGCATTAATCAGCTATTTCTCAAAATGCACTCCTGAGATTCCACCTGGTTTGGTGAGGGGGTCACAAATATATCTTTTAAAAATCTCTAACTCCAGCAACTAGAGTAGAAATAATGTAGCAGTAAGTGCTTTTCACAGTACACATTATATAATTCAAAATATATTCATAAATCATAGCTGACCCTTCCAGACAAGAGCTCGAGGGAGTACTGTGCTTCTCGTCGGCATTATTTTAATCAAGTGTGTCACATCCTCAGTCCAGATTGAATTGCAGGTTCTGGGGAAGAGAAGCTGTTGCCAGAGGTCATTTGATCCATTATGAGATTTCACTTCGATCTGGGCTGTTTTTACCACCGGAAGGTAAGCTTTGTAGGCTGATGTTGAGCATCAGTGGGTTGCTTTTTAGCTATTGCATTCAAATAGACTCTAATGGAATAAAACGGGGGGGAAAAAGAAACTTTTCCGAGTGCTTTCAAGAGCGGACAGTATTCAATGTCTGAAAAGTGCTATCAAAGCTATAAGTGGTTAAACAGTTTTAGAACCATATTTTTAGCAGGTAAATAAAGCAAGGGTATACCAAGGGCACTCCAAAGTAGAGTTATTATTCTGCGGAGAGAATCTTTAGCTTGTGATGTTGTATTATTCATTTATTATAATTGCTTAAACAAGCTTGAATATTAGAGTAGGAAGAGTTCATGTATCAGGCTGAAGGTCTGGGCAGTGGTCACTAATTAATTTCATACATTGGAGCTTAGCAATTAGGGTTCTGTAATAGAAAAAAAACATCCCTTGACATTTTTTTTCTCCTCCTGACTTAATGAATTGTACGTGGCATTTTAATATGTGTTTGTTTGTTTTTTTTAACCCTTCTGTAAGTTGCTCTGCGTATAGAAAGTCAAGTACAATTCATTCATTCATTCACCGTTCATGGCAGGATGGAGCCTATCTCAGCTGACTCTAGGTGAGGAAACAGCCAATTAGCCTGATGCCCGCAGGCCTTTTGACTGTGGGAGGAAACCAGAGTATCCAGAGGAAACCCACGCAGCCCTCGGAGAACGTGCAAACTCCACCCAGAAACACCCTCGCTAAGCCCGGGACTCAAACCCAGGACCTTCTTGCTGTGAGGCGGATGTGCTAACCACTACGCCACCGTGCTGCCATTCTAATACATTTTCTAAATGTAAATGAGACCTTGGATTTGTAAGGATTGTTGTATTTGACACTACTCGTCATGGTATTTTAATAGACAGCATTGCTATGCCAGTCAGCTTAAAGTGGTGTCTGTAATGTTACTTGACAGGCCATTACCATGTTGTTAGCACAGATGGAGATCCTTCAGATACCAAAATATTCATTCATTCATTTTCTGAACCGCTTAATCCTAATTAGGGTCGCAGGGAGGCTGGCGCCCATCTCAGCCGACTCTGGGCAAGGGCGAGGTACACCCTGGACAGCTTGCCAGGCCATCGCAGGGCCAACACACACAACCATTGACACAGAAACACGCTGACGGCATTCCAATGGCCTACTCTTTTCGAACAACAGCAATTTTTTTTTAACATGCCTCTCACCACAGACAGTGAGAGATGTGGCTGGCCTTTGATAACCCAGTTAGCTGCACTGGGGGGAGCAGTGACAACCTGGTGATAGTGGGGCTTGAAACCCCGACCTTCGGATCAGTAAGCCGGCACCTTAACCACCGAGCCACCCACTGCCCGGATACTAAAAACTGCAAATGGTATTTCATATGGTTTTCTGTTTTAGGGTTTTTGGGGTGGTAGCACCCCTCACAGAGCGTATGATGTCATGTCATGGTGTGTTGGTCTAGCACTAGCAGGACATCATGACAAAAGGACAAAGAGAGATGAAGTCTGGAGTCATGGAGTTCCTGAACCGCAGAGGTACAAAATTATTTTGTGAACCAGGTCCAAATGTCTAAATATTAGGCTCATTATTTAAATTTGTTCAATCATATTCTTCTTACATATTGTGGCCCTTGAGCCCCGATGACAGAAGACGTTAGTGTCAAGTATTTATAGTCCTACTCGTTTTCGAGCTATTGAGGTTTGGATTAGCACATTCAATTCAAGTAACAAATCTCAGTAATAAAAATATAATAAACTTAAAATTCTTCTGGTCACAGAACCCTGGCCATGTTCTAAAGATTTTTTTAAATAATGAATAATTTGCTTACCTTCTGAATAATGAGACAGGGTCAGCAAGCTAACACACGATGCTCCAGCTCCTGATCCAAATATCGTCACCCTTTTCGGATCGCCTTTGAAGGCTTGGATGTTGTCTTTGATCCACCGCAATGCTTGAATCTGGTCCAACAGGCCATAATTTCCTTTGGCAGCCTGATCCCCTGTGCTTAGAAATCCTGTTGGCACAGAATATAACAGAACCAAATGAAGAAGAATTTTTCAGGTTCTCCAACAGGCAGGAATATGCAATGGTAGATAGGTTTTAAAATCAAAGAAGTGGAACATGTAGTAATTATCCTACTGAGGCAACAAGTGGCAGGAGTCTGTAGAGAATAAATACTTCACAAGGGGCATCTTCAACTAGCATTCATCACCATTATGTTATAAATAATCCAACATCAACAAAAACCTCTGCACATTGCCACTGCTGTAGTTTAAAGCTTGACGGCCCTTGGGGCCCCCTACTGGCTTGGGACCCCAATCAGATGCCTGGCTTGCCTTTTGAGAAACGGCAACCTCTGTGGGTGCTTTTCAAAACCCTTATTTGCCATTTTCTTGCTCCTTGATTCTCACTTGAGCCAGAAGTTCTTACGGTCCACCAACTCTCCTACCCATCCCAATTCTTTTATTTGTGCATGGAGAAGAGGGGAGCGATGATTGAGGATACACCAAAGCAGCCTTCTCAGAAGAGCTGCACACCAGCATATGAAAATGACAACAGACTTTTTTTGGAGCAGGTCAGCTGTGCCCCCTTCATCAGCAGCGGATGTCATTCTGTGTAATGCTTCAGAGGATATTATGTTTCATTACTCTTAAAACACAATTCCTTGATTCCGGCGGGAGGGACCAAGATGCAAGGATAACACGCATGTGAGGGAAACACGAATGAAGTTTAAGGATTGTGAGAAGCACCTGGTGTACCGTTTATCCACCAGAGTCAACCAGGTAGACTGGAGCCAATCCCAGCTGACTTTTGGTGGGAAGTGGGGTTACACCCTGAAAAGGCTTCCAGACTATTGCAGGGATAATACAGAGACAAACAACCATTCACATTCACACCTGTGGGCGATTTAGAGTAGCCAGTTGACCTCATATGTATGTTTTTTGACTGTGGGAGGAAACGAGTACCTGGAGGAAACCCATGCGAGCACAGGGAGAACATGCAAACTACACATTGAAAGGCCATATACTGATTTAGCTTTTATTACATTTTCTTATTGATACATGTTTGCTAAATCATTAAGATATATTTAAGTATATTATTTCCAGATGGCATAAAAGTTTCCAACCCTAACGTAACCTCTCCTGAAGAGAACAGTAGTTGGGATTTTCTTCCTAAACAGCTTTTGTTTTGACACGTAGCCTGACAGATAACCATTCTTGTCACTTTCATCATACCATCTCAACAGCCTCCTCATCTTTTTGTCCATCAAAGCAACAAATGTCAAAAACATAATTCTTAAACACGTTCCAAAAGGAGTTGCTCCGTGTAGAGGGCACTAATGGCTTATCATAAGGGTCCATCATCTTGACAGCAGGATCAAAAAAGATATGCAGATGTCCAGATGTGCATGTCCGTTGCATGGATAATCATCCAAGGTGCACTTTGGGGTTATTTCGCCATCTATTTTCAAGCGGTTGGGTCAATTTCCTTTTAATCTTTTTTTGTCATTTTGGGCCACTCTCTTGGAATGTGTATGCGAAAGTGTCCTATTTATTGCTGTCTTTAAAATAAGTCATTTGAACGATATTGGGGGTGGGGGCGGGTAGTGACAGCTTGGCAGCAACCTTTGTGGGATCCTTGCTGTGAAGGGGAAAAAAAATGCTCAATTATATGACTCAATTATAATTATAATGTACTCTCAGAGTGGCAGGATCTTTTTCAGTCCACTGTCAGGAGCCTATGTTATTGCTTTTGCAGTGTCTATGAAGCACTAAATCATCTATGGCACTTAATAGTGTCATAGTATAAAGTGACATCTCAAGGAATGGACTTGTAATATGATTTTGATGATGTTTTACATTAAAAGCTGTATTTAGATGCAGATCGAGCAAGGAACATGCATGTTTTGTGGTGGCTTGAACTGAACCCATTAAATATATTTAAATGCCAGGACATTTTTGAACCACTGAACTAGAAATGAGTGGATGAGTGGTGATAGTTCCCTTTGCATGGCTGCATCTTATTTCACTAGAAGGCATGAAAAGAGCGGCAAATACCATTCCTTTAAATATATCAAATACGCCCCATTGCTTTGAACAGCTTGAAGCTTGCTCACCCACCCTAAAAACAGGATACGCAATGAGCAAAAAATTGAGACTTGTTGACAGATTAGCCAAGTGGTTTAAACCCATTAGCAATGCCTTGAGGCAGCCTCTTGGGTGTCTGCTCCATTCTCTTGGCCAGACTTGGCCTCATTTCTCTCCGGAGGGTGCAGTTATAGACCAGAACGAGTCGGGGTAAATAGGATAAGGGGTACGTGTGCGCAGAGAACAGAATTAGTCGGTCATGCTGACATGGGGCTAGAGGGATTACAACACTGGCAACTCTAGACCTCTGAAATGAAGAGCCTAGGGCCTTGGTGTTGATACAACTGCCAAAACATGTTTACTTCTTAATGAAGACCTCATAACACTGTCACTGCTCCAAAGTCAATAATAACTACTTACTAACATTTATACTCACAGTACACAGGGCTCAAACTCCTTTTGGGGTTCTACGTAGTACCATATTAGGTGCAAAACACTGGTTTGTGGGCGCCCATACATTTATTAATGACTGTAGCATGTAACAGTACAGAATTTCTTTCGGTGATGTTTAATGAGGTTGTAGAACATTTACAGAAGATATTCTTCTTCTAATCATTAACTGTTCCATTACCATTTTAAGCTCCACGCTTTACCCTAACCAGGGTATAATCAGGACATGTGGGGAAGAAGGAATAAGGTGTTTTGGGCGACAATAATTGTTTGTTTTTTAGAGAATGAAAATAAAGTTATTGTGTTTAAACAGAAGCAAAATTATTGGCACCCGAGTAAAAATAAGAATTACCATTTTGTTTCCTTTCACTTTTCCAGGTGAGGGTCAGGGATCCTAGCAACGGAGTCGCATATAAACCACTTGTTATCTGAGCGTGAGGTCTGTACAGTAATCTCAGCCTGAGGTCTTTAGTACAGACCAAGCTGAAGGCAAAGTCTTTGCAAAAACACCAAGAGCTGGGATTTCTCTGTACAGACCGAGCAAATGAGGATGAAAGGGAGTTTAGTATATGGTATTTTCAAATAGTGGCCTTTTTGAATTCTGTGATTCTGTGATGAACAAGAACTTTAGGGACTTTTGGGATTTCCTGTATACCTTTTCTCTGCAAGAAAACACGGAAAGTTGCTAAAGGTCACAGCACACAGTGTCCCAGCAACCTAACTTGCCGGTTGGATACGCTGTGCTCCAGATACAGCATGCGATTTATTGCCCGTGTGTTTACTAATCAAATTACACAAACTGATGTTGCAATATAATAATATATTTTATACAATTACCTTGCCTTAAACTTTTTCTCTTGAACAGTGACTAGAATCAAGGCCGGACTCCTCCACCCAAAGTTGTTTACAACTCCTTCAGGTATTCTGGAGCATTCTCCAGTTTCAGGTTAGAGATATTACTAAGCATTAATGCAGTCACCGGTGTGGGGATTAAGGCTAGGCCTTCATCGGCTCTCTGCCCTTATCTTACTGGTTCTCGCTAATCTCTGACTGTATTAAAAAAAAAATGAAGCTGGCGGAAGCTTTCAGCAGCATTATAAGCAGCTCTGTCCAAACACCCAGGACAGATCAACAATTTGAGTGACATAGGACATACAGCTGTCCTTCAGCCTGTTCCTTTTTAATACTTTATGTGATTGCTGTCTGAGAGTGGGCTGAGTGTGTACGTGAGCACATTACCATCATCATCAACAAAGCGTGAATGACATAATTATGCAAGAAGAACTAAATTGAGAATTTTTATGACGTGTTATGATTTTTTTTTCCCACTTGGTGGAATAAATAGGGAATGAGAACAGTGACAAAGTATGAAAACAGTATGAGGAAATAAGCAGTGCCACCAAACATGGCCCCAGGATATATACATAGAACATTTTGAGAAAAAATGCATAACTATAATAATTTTTTTTAGATGTCTTTTGGATAATGCATTTGCCTGAGATCTTCTGTAGATCTATATTATCCAGCATACTCCCTCTTCTATTGATGCTGCCTAGAAACGCATCGATCCTTTAAATTGTGCTGACATGAGCGATAATGTTGGAAGTTGTGCATTAAATGTTCTGGCTAGTTATCAGTTAAAAACAATATTAATCATGCAGCATGTTTAACAGCATTATTTATGCACAAGAATGCTCATTAAGTACAGCTGGATGTGAGCTGGAGAGAAAGAGAGAGAGGCAGAGAGAGAGAGAGAGGCAGAGAGAGCGAGAGAGAGAGTGGCAGAGACAGAGGCAGAGAGAGAGAGCGAGAGAGAGGGAGAGGCAGAGAGAGCAAGCGAGAGAGAGAGGCAGAGAGAGAGAGAGAGAGAGAGAGAGAGAGAGAGAGAGAGAGAGAGAGAGACTGATCTGTTACTTCATCCATATATCTTTCTTCCCCTGAGCTTTACAGTTATTTTACCACTGGATGTTTTCTGTAATTTATTAAAAACAGTTTGCTCAGATGTCACCTGCTTAATAACATACTTTGCAGTATGCTATCTGCTTGATAAAGACTTTTGATCAGAGGAATTGGAATCTGACATAATAACATTTCAGATGTGCAGTTCAAGGAAGCATGATAAAAGGAAATATTAAGGGAGGTATATAGAGTGGATATGTGGGGCCGGTGGTGTAGTGGTCGTGGGTTCGAGTCCCTGTTAGACCCCCACCGTGTTAAGACCCCTGGGCAAGGTCTTAACCAGAAATGCACCTCTTTCCACCCAGCCGTATAAATGGGTACCACCAAAAATACTGGAAAGGTAACCTGTGATGAACTAGCGTTCGGAGCGTAGGAGGAGTTAAACTCCTAGTCGCTTCATGCTAAGGAAACCGGCGAAAAGCTCCATCCGGATGAGCCAGTAGGCTTGGGTGTAAAAAGCCAAGACCTATACAGTGGATATGAAACATCAACACACCCTTTCTTTTTTTTTTTTTTTTTTTTTCCCTTGTTTATGTGTTGGTTTGTTTTCAGGGTTGTTGTCGGTACTGGGGCTTGAACCTCTGCAATGTTCTAATAAGTAATCCAGACTCTTCACCACTGCCCCTTATTCTCCCTTAAATGTAATGTAACAACCATGTCAAGTGAAAAACAAATAGACCCATTTTCAGATTAACCAATCACACTGGGTATCACAGCGACATTACCAACAAAAGAAAGTTTCACCACAATTGATGAGACACCAAGAAAAAACTATTCACGGAGACTGCAAGAGACTTACAGCAACATTAAAATAGCTACAGGAACATCTGGCAGGTACTTGTCACTCTCTGCATGTGACACCAATCTCCCGTAAACTTTACGTGTCAAGGCTGTGGGGTAGTCCCTTTTATTTCTCGTGGGGAAACAAATACAAACAAGTTTGATAAGCTGATAAAACTGGACAGGCAACAGGCTCTTGGAGCAATGCTCAATAAAAAAGACTTCACACAACTGTTGGAGCGAAGATTTCTCCACCCCAAGCAGTTGCACCCCAAGGTTGTTCATGTCTCCAGTGGGAAAAAAAAAAAAACATGATGATGATGACGGTGAAACCTCCCAGCCTGTCAATACTTCACTAAAATACATACAATCATTCATTCATTTTCCAAACCATTTTCTCCTCCAATGGTCACGGGAAGCATGGAGGGTTTCTCAGCCAATGTACACCCTGGAAAGCTTGCTAGTCCATCACAGGGCAACACACACACACACACACACACACACACCACCATTCACACTAACACCTAGGGGAAATTTGAAGCAACCAATTAGCTTAATATGCATGTCTTGTGAATGTGGGAGGAAACCAGAGTAATCAGAGGGAACACACACAAGCACACGGATGACATTCAAACTTCACGCAGAAACACCCTCGTCAAGCCCAGGACTCGAAACCAGGACCTACTTGCTGTGAGGCAGATGGACTAACCACTCTGCTGCTGTGCTGCTCCTACATCATCCCAAACAACTAAAGGTCTTTAGTGTCACAAAATCTCATTGGCCTCTGAAGTATTATCATGGAAGACGAGGTGCGACATTAATTAAATTAGATAGACAGACAGACAGACAGACAGACAGACAGACAGACAGACAGACAGATAGATAGATAGATAGATAGATAGAT
>JBCNYH010000009.1:9178333-9193560 GCA_039654325.1 Tandanus tandanus
GGGGGGGATGAAGGGAAAATGAACTGATGAAACTTTATTTAAGTTTTGAATTTATAGAACTAAACAAAAACTAGCTTAAAGGACATTCAGTGTGTGGGAAAGTCACACATCTTACGGCATACTGATTATTTATTTTTTCCACTGCTTTATTTAAATAGGATCCTTACACAACTTGATATTTACTGGATGATAAGCTAGGCAAGATTAAAAAGGAAATAAAGCACATTTTGATGACATTTTTATTTTCAGTCATTTTTTGCTGCTTGCCAAAATTGCAGGGGTGGAATTTAGTAAAACTAAGCTACTGGCCAACAGGACTAGTGAAATTATGAAACTACTAGTCCTTCATATGTACAGGTCAGGAACACTATATCTTCTTTGCCTATTGGATTTGTCAGGTCGCCAGCAGGATGACTTGCTAGTTAATTCCACTCGCCCTACAGATTTCTGACTCGCTGCACGCCAGCGGACTAGTGTTAATCGCGTTAATAAAAGAATTTTCTATGCCATTACACTCACGGTATGTATATATTGCTATACACATGTCGATTATTTTGACCTTGAGCTTTATAGCAATACATCATATTGATTGTTTATTCATTATATTTATTTTACCGTCAAATTTACCCATGTACTCTTTTTCAGTGTGAACACAAAGAGGTTCAGTTTAAACTTTCAGTTCTGCTGAAGCCTCATTCTACACTAAGGTCATGGTGTGATCATATGTCTTCCAGTGTGAGTATACCCATCAGTCAGAGATCTGCTGGTAAGTAACCCTCAGAAAACCACAATCACAAATGCTCAGAGGCTGCCATCCCTCACTCGGCAAGCCAAGGTGAAGCACATGTGGAAAGGACGCCTGTCTAAGTGACTGATGGAATTCCACATCTGATATCCTCATTTTAGCCGAGCAGATCTTCACTTTAAGCTGCAGAGAAACCTCGGGGGCATAGACAATCCAGCCTATCCCTTATTTTTTTTTTAAATGCAATACATTAGTCATCCAATGTGGAAGAAAATCCTTCGGGATGCACTGGAAGTCTACGTGATATTTGTGTGTCATCGTAGGGAAGGTGATTCATAAAGGAACTGGAGATGGTAAGGCAAAATGCCTGGAGAAAACTCTTTAGATGCATTAATGTGATAATTCCTGCAGTCACTCATTGAAGTACAAACTCAACTGTAGTTTATCTTCTTTGAGCTTTTAAAGGAATCCGATATGTTTCTGTTTTATTGATCACATTTGTAACATGAGTTTGATCCAAATGTCACATACTCTACCGTACTGAGAAAATACCTGACTATTGTTTGCTCAGTATATTCTACACAATAAAATTTCCAGAGCAAAAATGAATTCTTTCACAGTATATTTGAGTCCAATTGGTAAGTCCATATATTTGAGTTCAATGGGAAATTCCAGTCTAAGGCTTTCATGTATTGATTGAACAATACTGACATCAATGCATCAAGGCTGAGGTCTGGAAATTTCCTGTACTGACTGAACTAAGGTCAATAAGTTGTTAATTATATGGTATCATTATAACATCTCACCCTACCCCACCCCGCTATGTCTGGTTGTGTGTGTAATCATTTGAAATGAGGCTGAGCTCCTGGAACCAAAACAAAGCTTGCAATGACAACTCTGTTTGCTTTCTCAAATTTTGGAATTTATTTTGCTAATATTAAGGTGTTTTACGATTCACTTTATTTGAAGTAAGTTCTGCTGGGCCAAGAAAAAAGTAACAAAAAAGCAGTCGTGATAATATAGTAACCAGTAACTCTATAGTAACCTTTCAGGAAGTTAATTGAAGGTTGATACCACTATTGGTTGAATACCATGTCAGTATACTTGAACTTATAAAAAGTTATACGATGCCACATCATCTATTAAGCGCAATCTATATTGTTGTGCTTATACTAGACAGCAAAATAACACTGATATGGGCATATACCATAATTAATGATGACAAGTAGAGCAAAGGACGACACGGTGGTGTAGTGGTTAGTACATCCGCCTCACTGCTAGAAGGTCCTGGGTTGGAGTCCGGGGCTCTGTGAGGGCATTTCTCCATAAAGCTAACATGTTCTCCCTGTGCTTGTGTGAGTTTCCTCATGGTATTCCAGCCTTCTCCCCTAGTCCAAAGGCATGTACATTAGCTAACTGGCTGTTCCAGATTGCTCCTAGGTGTAACTGTGAGTGTGAATGGTTGTGTGTGTTGGACCAGCGATGGACTGGCAAGTTGTTCAGGGTGTACCCCACCTTTGTCCAGAGTCAAATGAGAGGCCTCAGCCTCCCTGTGACCCTAGTAGGATTTAGCGGTTTGGCAAATAAATAAATTACTTTGTTCCTGAATGATTGGGACTTATTTATGTAGTGGTTGAAGATGGAGCTAGGAAATTTGCTTAATTAAAAATCAACTCGTAGTTTCATGGCTACTCTTTAAACCAAGAAAATAAAGACCCAAACAAGAGCATTCTTGTTTGAACCCCCATATGAACTAAAATGTCAAAAATTATCCTCTCTCACAATGTTAAAGGATCCTTTAAAAAAAAAATTCCTGGATTTTTCATCTCCAAAATTTGATGGAGTCTTCCTTGTCCAAAGCCCCACCTCTGGTAGAAATTTCATTAAACTCTGCACATACCTTTTTGCCCTAGTGGATGTAATAAAATGTTCTGTGACATTCCTAAGTGTTTAAGAGTTTGGTTAATTCTTATGAATAACCATAAAAATGTACTAGGGCTGCTTCTTATATTTAAAAAAGTCCTTTTTTGTCCTTGGTAATCATTTATCTTTTACAAGTGCAGTGAATATGGATAACATAGAAAAATGCCAGTGTATATATAAATATAACTAGTCTGTTAAGTTTCAGCATTATTTATACTTATTGTACTTAAGGAACTCCAGCATTCTGTTTTGTTCTTACATAAGTAAGCAGGACAAAATATTTCTGGTGGCTGAATTTTAAATAGGGCATTCATTTGTGCTTGACAACACTTTGAATCTGTGACTTTTGCAAGTCGACTGTTAATAATGACTTGGTTAAAAGCAAGCTGGACTTTGATTGCCTTTGCTTTAAAAATTGCCATTTGCTTTTTTTGGGGGTGTAGGACTCCTTGCCTGCCTTTGAGACTATTTATTCACTCCGTGCAGGAGAGTGGAGTGCAACACATTAAGGGCGGATCAATACTAAGCAAATAATAACCATGTCAAAACACAAGCTAATCCTCTTTGTCAACAGCAAGTGTAGTTGTTTAGGGAGGATTGGACCTTCAGCACTTTCCAAATGAAACAAACAAGGCCGCTGAGCACGCCATATGAATAAACACGAATATCTCAGCATTTGAACTGCCACCAATCACAATGTGGATAAAAATAAGAATGCGACCAGTTAATCAAACCCATATTGTTCATTTCTTTGTTTTGTTGCTTTAACCTCGGGAGAATGCAATTGCAAAATTACGTGGTTCTCGGTGTTAGAACGTGCTAATTAAATACTGCCACAATTATACACAGCAGACATCGCTGCCATGGTTGATTGTCCTGTTTTTGTGCAATAATCAGTGCCACAGACACCTACAGAAGACATAATTATGATTGGAAACATTTAATATATATAAATAATAACCCTACAGAGTGCCTGTGGAAAAGTTGGGGAAATGCAACAGCTATTTTTTGAGCTAATTTGCATTTAATTAAATGCATGAAACAAAGAAATCATAAATTTCAGATGAAAACTGAGTGATCATATTCATAAACATAATGCACATCAGTACAATCATCTTATATCCAGAGGTACCATCACTCACTCACCTATGTGTCGAACCGCTTATTCCTATTGGGGTCACGGGGAGGCTGTGCCCATCTCAGCTGACACTGGACCAAGGCAGAGTACAACCTGAACAGCTCGCCAGACCATTGCAGGGCCAACACACACACAATCATTCACACTCACGCCTAAGGGCAATTTGGAAGAGCCAATTAGCCTAATGTGAATGTCTTTTGACTGTGGTAAGAAACCAGAGTACCCAGAGGAAACCCACAAACTTGGTCTTGGTGCCGTGAAGTGTGCTACCACTTTTATATGTGTTTCGCGTTACCATGGCGACACAATTAGCCAAAAACCAAGCGAAAAAATCCACTGAAATGAATGGGGAGAGGTCGACAAACAATCATGAAACTCACCTCACTTTGACACCTCGCCAAGAAGTCATACTTTCACATTGAAACTTGGTTGAACTTTTAAAATGTAGACACTGAAGTCGTCACTTCAACAGTCAAAATGGCTTCTTGATACCTTTTAAGGTTTTTTTCTAATCTTTGATCAAGTGCCATAAGGATTTCTGAGTCTGTTTGTGTATTTATAATGGCGTGGATTGCGTGGAATGTTCTGGGCTAGAGTGCGTGATGTCATCAGCAGAGTGGCACAGAACAGAAGATTATCTTGGAAACAACTCGCTCCTACTGCCATATAATTTTCACTCTACACCAATAAATTTTACATCAAACGGAGGAAAATGTGCTTTCGAGTCAACAGCACTTGTAGAAGTGAAGTGGCGAGCCTCTGACTGACTGCTGTACCGTGAATCGCTCCATAGAGGATAATACAAAATAGAGCTTTTTAAAATCATTTTCAGGGTCATTGTTAAATCGTGACTCTTTAAACACTTTTTACAGTACAGTGAAATAATTAATATAACTGTGGTCACCAAATTCTTAGCTCTCTAACGCTGTGAACTCAATGATGGGAAATAGGGTTTTCAGGTAAGAAGACCAAAAGCAAGACGTGTGCCTAAGACATTACTTCAGTTTAAAAGGCAGTTCTAAACTGTCAGTAACTGCCAGTTTAATGTCCCTGTGCAGGTAACGCGCGCACAAACGCACGCACACACCCACACCCACACCCACCCACACACAGCGTGCTGGCACTTTAAAAAGCACGCGTTCCCCACTCCACCCCCCCCCCACACACACACACACGCGCGCGCTCCCCCTCCCATACCCGTAAAACAGTTAATGCCCGATACTGCAGAAAAGTCAGACTGAGACATTGTTTTGTTACACAGAATCATAACAGTGTCACTCCTCTCTCTTGCTCTCTCTCTCTCTCTAATTTCTCTCATTAGATGTGAAATGTTGGTGACTAAATCAGTTAAGTAACAGTTCTGTTCAATTCAAATTAGTAATTAGGATTGATTTATGAAGAGGTTGATTATTGCAGTTAAAGTATTATGCCCGTGTGTTGATATTTGCATTATCTTTTTCTTATTATAATATTTAAAACTGAACCTTTCTGTCTTATTATTCACTTCTTCTTTCCTTTTTCCTCTTTTTCTTAGTATTATTATAATTCAAAGCCTTGCTTTTCTTTCTTGATATTCACTTAATTCTCTTCTTCTTCTTAATATTGTTATTATTATTATTCACTATTCTGAATATTAATATTACTATACACTCATATATTGTTATAGTTGTATTTAATACCATACTACACTCCTGTTGTTTGTGTTGGTACAGTTGTGTGAAGTGGATGTTAGTTATAAATTCTAAATGTCAGTGATATGGCTCACCTGGATTGATTACTCAGCGTGGTGTATTTTTTTTATAATGTGAATGTAGTAATGCTTTGGGCCTATATGTCTTTATATAGTAAAATGTACTAATGTTATTATGCATTTACAAAATACAATATATGAAGAGCTCTTTTCCAAAACACCATAAATCCATTTCAATAAATTTCAAGAAAAATAAGAGTTTTCCAGGTCATCGCAGGGCAAGAGATCACATGATAAACATAGTTTAACTATACACTATTTGCTCTTACATCAGTACGGAATACTCACTGATTATTATAGTAATTAGGGTGCAGCATGGTGACTACATTGTGGTTAGCATGTCTGCCTCACAGCAAGAAGGTCCTGGGTTTGAGTCTCAGGCTTAGACATTTGTGTGGAGTTCGCATGTTCTCTCTGTGTCTGCATGGGTTTCCTACGGGTACTCCGGTTTCTTCCTACAGTCCAAATACATGCTATTAGGCTAATTGGCTGTTCCAAACTGCCCCTGTGTGTGAATGGTTGTGCGTGTGTTGCCCTGTCATGGTCTGCCGAACTGTTGAGGGTGTACCCCGCCTTCTCCCAGCGTTGGCTGAGATAGACTCCAGCCTCCTCACAGGCCTTGGGCTCGAGCAAGGACACTTAACCCTCATCTGCTCAGTTGTATAAATGAGATAAAATGTACGTTGTTCTGGATCTGCCAAAAGCCATAAATGTAAAATGTAAATAATGTGATTGACCAATCAGAAAGAAGTATTCAGATGAGCTGGGTAATAAAACAGCGAAAATATTTTCATCAGTAATGAAACTGGTATCAGTTTCGTTTGTGAGGGATGTCCTATGTAATCTGCAGACCACTTATGCTTTACCGGGGGCCGGACTCCATGTCCCTCCTACACACACTGTGATGATGTCACATTGGGGTGCTACCACCCTGGGACATCCCAGTGCACAGCTTTATGCACTGCTTCCATTGTGTGTGTGTGTGTGTGTGTGTGTGTGTGTGTGTGTGTGTGTACTATGTTTCATGATTTAAGGTGCAATTTCACAGTGCCTTTAAGCTCAATTAAATTAAATATGCTCATTGATACTGCTCTGCAAACTCAAATCTGTATTTTGGAATTGTAAATTAAGTACCAAAAAATTATTGATGCAATCCAGCCAATGGGTTTTCCCAGACCATCACATAAATAATCTCTGGTACAGTAATCTTTTTGCAGGACATTCGTCCTCCGTGTCATCTCAGTTCTTGTATTTCGATTAAAAAATTTGATTAAACTTTTTTTTTTTTTTTTAGATCTCCATTATGGATGGTTCATAAAGACAGAAGCGCTCCTCAAATAGATGCACATCATTAAACCTTTATTACAAGCCCTGGAGTCAAGCGCTATCCAGCACCACGAAGCAAAGCTATTCACTTTGACGAACAGCTCTGCTCTCAAGGCTCTGCTTCTATATGCACATTCATTTACATGTTTTGCTTCGTGCTTTGTGTCTCTTTCCAACATTCAAAGCTTTTTGCTGCTATTTCACCTATTTCATGCAGTATAGTTGTAGTCTCTGGTTCCTGGACTATGCTATTCCTTAAACAGCTTTACTTTTTGGGTAGAGAGCTCCCTCAGGGATTCAAGCAACCCAGCTTCTGCCTTATCTTTCAAATCGCAATGGTCATAATAACTCAAAGCTCCAATGAGAAACATAAGGCTGCGTACTTTCCTATTCCATTTGAAGCATTTCCTCTTGATTTGGTGCTGTATTAACTCTGTACACTTTCTCTCATGGTACTCTAAAAAAGAAATTGAAATTGCATTATTAAACACCTGATTTCCTGTTCTCCTGTAATTCTGTTAATATCAAGTGTATCAGAACAAGCATGGAAAAAATATTCAGAATCCAGGGCTTGATATTTTTTATATCAAAAAATGCGATGCTGTTCAGGGTGTACCCCGCCTTCACCCAGTGTTGGCTGAGATAGGCCTCCTGCAACCTTAATAGGATTAAGTAAAAGATGATGAATTTTTATAACTTTATGAATTTTCCCTCTAGAGAATATTTTACAGGAAGGCGTATTGATTTTTTTATTTATTTATTTTTTGTCCTTAAAGTTTGTGAATTCTAGGAATGTAAAAAAAGTTAAAAAATTGCAGACCCGCAGCTATGTTTAAAAGAACTACTTTAAGAATCACTACATTGCATAATCTAGCCTTGACGCAAGGGAATGATTACCTAAATCTTTTTTTTTTATTATTATTGAATTTTAGTTGGCTCAATCCTGCACATTCCACTGTTGGTATAACCAACACGACGGTTCATCTTGTTGCTTTCCATCTGCAAGGTTTTCAATGACTGGCTCCAATTCCATGGCCTTGGGCAGAAACCTCTTTTTATCCCAACTGTGCACTCTCCAAATGCTCATGCGCTACAAATCCAACCCGCTTAACGCGATTAGCGATTACTATGGAAGAGTGAGCAGCGTATGCTATTGGGGGAACTGATAGAAGGTACAGTATATGCACAGTATACAGTGCTAAACAGAAGTGTCCTGTCCATATTTTATTATAATGATTTTTTTTTTAATGTTTTGTTTTTTTGCCTTTTGGAGTAAAACACAAAATTAAAAAGCACCTTGAATATCACTAATTTACACCAAATATTTCTTACATACAGTATACATTGCCTTACTGACAGACTGAATGAAAAATCTGTATAGTTTTCCAAATTCACATATAACAACTGCACAGGCTGTGAGTCTACACTGGCTTTGCAAAAATGCTGAAACTCTGTCACACTTCATGACATATCTGGGTTCTGAACATTTCTAGCTCTGGAGTTTTTGTGGTTTTGTTTAAATGTTCAGTTGTATTTGAATTGCATTTATAAAATTATACACTATATGCACTAAAGGAATAAGGCACGATGCTCTCAAAGTTGATGTGTTAGAAGCAGAAAAAATGAGCAAACATAAGCACCTGAGTGACTTTGACAAGAGCCACATTATGATGGCTGGATGACTGGTTCTATTCATCTTCAAAATGGTAGGGTGTTCTTGATATGCAGTGCTAAGTACCTGCCAAAGGTGGTCCAAAGAAGGACAATCAGTGAGCTGGCAAGACTATCATGATTTCCCAAGGCGCACTGATGCACATGGGGAGTGAAGGCTAGTATATATGTCCTGGTCCCACAGAAGAGCTACTGTAGCACAAACTGCTAGCGGCTGACTAGTCAGGGGATTTTATTTTAATGGCTGATCAGGGTAGATTTATAGAACATTCTGTGTTTAGCACATCCTAAATAAATCCACTTTAGAATTTCAAGTCATAATACTTCATCATATCAAATAGGGAAGAGTCCACAAAGCCATGTATACAGCTCCATGGTGGGAAAGTATGTCGCAAAAAACCCTAATAAACAATAACACACACACACACACACACACAAAATAATATTTAAATAATAAAAAAGAAAGAATGAAAACAACTATTTATGTATTAACTATTTCATGTATTTAATACATAATGAATATTTAAAATTTATTAGGGCAGCACAGTGGTGTAGTGGTTAGCTTGTTCACCTCACAGGAAGAAGGTCTTGGGTTTGAGTCCTAGATTTGGGTGTTTCTGTGTGGTGTTTGCATGTTCTCCCCGTGCTTGCATGGTGCGCATGTGAGTGTGACTGGTTGTGTGTGTTGCCCTACGATTCTCTGGCAAGCTGGTCAGGGTGAACCCCGCATTCACCATACCTCCCTGTGTCCTTAATAGGATTAAGCGGTTCAGCAAATGAGTGAGTGAGTGAGAGTAGAATTTATTAACCATTAATTTACTAATTACTATTTGTGAACTTTTATGATAAGTATTTATTAAGGTCCCTTTTTTATGACTATTTTAATCTGATTTCTACAGACAATTTAATGCTGCTGTCACAGTATGAGCAGACTCAAGCCAGTCTACACACTAGATTACCCAGCAGGCTCCGCAGAACTCACAGTCTCCGGATTTCTGACTTTTGTGTCACATGACCTCAGCACACCTGTCAGCACTCACGCCGTTGAGAACACCTCTCTGTTTAAAAAGTTCAATGTCAAATGCGAAGTATTGTAACTATGTTTTTGCTAGTACTTACCAAGCCATTGTGTTTCAGTGTTTGCTCTCCTGTGTATAATTTGTGCTAGTCCTCCTGTTCATGATTCTGAGCCTCCCCTTGATATAGATTACTAGTGTATGCACTTTGCCAGTTTCAAAGGTTACGATTCAGCCATTGCCTATGTAGGGCTGTAGAACTTGCTTGCCTATTGAGTTTGGAATGTGTTTCTAGTTTTGATTGCTACAGAAATAAAGAGCTGTTAATCTATATATTGCATCCATCTCCATCTCTGCTGCAAAGCTGTGTGACAGCTGCTTTGAAGAAAAGTGGTTGCTGCACAACTAATATTGTTGTGCATGGTTACATATTGACAGTATCTATCTCTCCATCTATGTCCAATTTTGAAAAATGCACAATTTATTCAACTTTAGAATTAGTTTGCTGACCATTATTATTTATTGTGTAAACAAACCCCTTTTCTTCTGTCTACATTTCTCTACTTAAGTGTGACAGAGTCAGAGCAGCTTTCGGACTTGTGGCCTGTCATGTACATGCTGCACGTATCACAACTTCCTAAACCGTAAGTCTTAGAGACAGCTCTAATCGGATTCGAGCGCATATAATTAAAATCGTCCTCGGCAGGGATCATCCTGTAATTAGTGTCAAGCCATTAACTTCCTTTCATATGTATGTTAACAGCATATTTAACGCCCATTTTTTATGAATTTTAATCAGAGCACCATATCAAAACAGTGTAATTTGAAATGAAGGGCACAGGAGCAAAATGGTAATTACTGAGGGACAAAACATAATTATTCTCTTATTAAAGTACTGTGTCTGGAAAACAAGGCATCATTCATTTTTTTGTTTTTGTTTTTACCCATGTTTTACCTCATAGGTCCATTTTGTATTGTCACATGACACTTTTTGTTCCTCGTGAAGTTGTAGTGATTAGTGCATTAATGTTTGTTTGAATTAGCTAGATTTACTGTTATTAGCATGCTCGTAGATATAAGGCAGTGTTAGAGTTAATATTATAATATTAATATGCTAAAGCTAGCAACTAAAAGCTAGTGTATGAATAATGTTTTAACAGATTATTATTATTATTATTATTATTATTATTATTATTATTATTATGATTATTATTCATTCATTTTCTAAGCCGCTAAATCCTAATTAGGGTCATTGGGAGGCTGGCACCCATCTCAGCCGACTTCCAGCTTGCCAGGCCATTGCAGGGCCATCACTCATACAACCAGTCACACTCGCACATTGGAATAGCCAATTAGCCTACTGTGCATGTTTTTGTTTTGATTGGGGGAGGAAACCAGAGTACCTGAAGGAAACACAAGCAAGCACGGGGAGAACATGTAAACTCCACACAGAAACACCCCGAGCACAGAAATTGAACCCAGACCATTTTGCCATGAGGCGGACGTGCAAACCACTACGCCACCATCTAATAATAATAAAAATAATTATCATTACTATAATTATAATTATCATAATAATTAAAGTAATGGAGATACTTTATTTATAATGGAGATACTTTATTGATACTTTGAGTATAGAGGCAGCATAGTGGTTAGCACATCCGCCTCACAGCAAGAAGGTCCTGGGTTCGAGTCCCGGGCTCTAGAGTTTCTGTGTGGAGTTTGCATGTTCTTCAGGTGTTTGCATTGGTTTCCCTATTTACTCTGGTTTCCTCCCACAGTCCAAAGACATGCACATTAGGCTAACTAGCTATTCCAAACTACCCATAGGTGTAAGTGTAAGTGTGAATGGTTGTGTGTGTCGCCCTGTGATGGTCTGGCGAGCTGTTCAGGGTGTACACCGCCTTTGCCCAGAGTCGACTGAGATGGATACCAGCATTCTGCCATCCTAGTAGGATTAAGCAGTTCTGCAAATGAGTGAGATACTTTATAGTGAGATCCATGTATAACCATGCATTCATGAATAACTAAAAATGCAGGAGTTCACAGTGGCACAAGTCCCAATGAATTATTATTTCATTAGTAGTAATAGTAATAGTAGTAGCGATTGTTGTTATGGTATAAAGCAAGTACAGTATATTTAATTAGTACTCAAGAGGAAAAAAAGGAAATTACTGTATACATAGTGGTAAAGTTGTATTTAACTAACATATTTTTTAAAATAAATTATTTATTTAATACAGCAATCTAAACTATATATATATGTTACAGTCAGATTGTGTAACCAGTCATTTCGTGAAATTCCTAGTCATTTTTCGAAATGACTAACAGTTTTAGGAATTTCGCAAAATGGCTGGTTTCACAATCTGACTGTAACATAATATATATGTTATATATATGGCTAAATTTTTTTATGAAACAGAAAGGTTGCAACTTTCATATAATTAAGTAATTTCTTTTCCCCAATAGATAGGCAGCTTCCCTATTCATTTTATTGCAGTTACTGAAAATATATTAGAGCTATTTAATCAGCAGCATGAATAATAAATAAATAAACTGAATACTGAATAAGAAAGTAATAGAATAATGTGGATCTTCCTGGCGTGACAGCTTCCCAAAGAAGGACAAACTGGAGACGATTTTTTATTTCTTTAACATGTTTAGGATTAACGTCACTCTGTCCTCATGAACACACCCAGCTCAGTACATGACAAGTACAGAAAGCCGAATCACTGTGAATCCTTGTCCCTCACCTTTTCCGGGGTGTCTGTGACTGATAGTGTTTAATATGGTCTGTCAGAAGCCAAAGTGTGTGAGCTGGATAAAGAAGATCCCTGTACAGCGAGGAACTGTATTCTAAGCTTGCTAGCTATCCTGTTGAGATATAAGCTCCTTTATACACTCTGATGTTCCTTCAGAAGCAAATGAACAGATGTCTGAGAGGTTTGTCATTCATTCACTCATTTTCTCAACTGCTTTATCCTAATTAGGGTTGCGGGGAGGCTGGTTCTCCCCGTGCTTGTGTGGGCTTCCTCTGGGTACCCCGGTTTCTTCCCACAGTCCAAAGATATGCACATTAGGCCAACTGGTTGTTACAAATCTACCCTTGGTGTGATGTACCCTTCAGGGTGTACCCTGCCTGACAGGCGTGACAGCTCGGCAAATGAGTGAGTGAGTGAGCTTAAGCTAAATTTGCTAAATCTGAATAATTGTCAAAGTGGCAGTAGCTAGACTGATAGATTAACATTTAAGTGATAGACACTACATAGTGCTGATAATTTTTGTCCTTAAAGTACAAATAATAGCAGCGCTTTTTTACTGTCTGATGTGTCGGTGGCACTTAATTCGCTTGGCGCTAGTCAAATTAGTTTGCCTTTTTTAAATCAGTGATGCTAAAATGTATTTTATGCTAATTTTGTTCAGAACTAAAGTCACAGTTAACTATGACTGTTATTTTACTGATTTAATAAAATGATTTCTGCTAAATCATCACACATCTTCTCAGCCGTTTTATTTCACACTGTACATTATAAGTGTTTTACTGCTATAGTAGTAGGGGAAACAATCTGCTTATTTTATATTCAGTATTATGCAAAAATTGAAGCATGCTAAATAAGAGCAGAATTATACATCACATTTCGCAAGCACATAAAGCAATATTCATGCAGAAAAGTCAATTCAATAAAGTGTATACTATATTTTACATTATAGCTCACAGTGCCCAGCAATATCACAGTAATTATGTTCACTTCATCAAAGAACACCTAAATATTGTGAACATGATTCGAATGCAATCATTTGTGCAGGGTTAGAAAGGTGGATAATTTTTTTTTCCCCTCTCTCTCTTTGCTTATTCAGAAACAGTGGCTTTAACATGGCCCAGCTGAAGGTCGACAGTGACTAAGTGCAGGAATAGAACAAAAAAGACTCTACGCTGTTGAGAACAATACCAAATGCCAACCTTCATATGATAAGGTCAAGCCTAAGTCATTGTCTCTTTTTACAGCTTAAGCTATTCTTTGACATTAAACTGGGAGGGGGCTCAACGTCGTGCCTGTAACATTTTCATCTTCCAATTAATACAGTCCCAAACATCGCTCTTCTCTGCACCCTGTTGCTTGCATAGATTTTGTTCATTAGTGTATAATGGTACAGCATACACAGTGGGCATAGTCTATGATATATTGTCAGAGATGCTACATACAGTATAAGAAAGCCTGTTGCTTGTCACAGAACCAGCTGAGAGATCTGGCATTTGTTTACTTGTTCATGTATAACATATGGGTGTGAATTACAGTCTTTCAAACAATAAGATTTAGATATACTAAAATTCACTTCTGATTTGATACAATTCACTTGAGAGCTGATTCATTTTGAGTCGATTCATGTCAAAGGCCATTTAGTTTATACTACACAGGAATTGTGCGATCTGATTGGTCTGCTATCTGGGATTGAAAAACATTATCCAGAGTAGATAAAGCCTGAAGCAGGTGATCATTATCTTGCTTTAAAATGTTTCCGTATAGTATATACTTACAAATACTTTTACTTAAACTTAAACTTATACTTTTATACATCATAAAAGATGACGTTATGAGCTTATGCATACAAGGGGGTGGATAGCGCTTTACCTTCGAGTGTGTTATGCTGCCCCTATAGTTGCATGTGCAGCAGCTAGAAAATATGCAGGGTTCAAGTATCACGTGTCTTGGAGAAAGCATGTGCTTGCTCTCACCAGTCCCTGGGTGGTGATGGTTGCATGATAGGGAGGCATACTTAACTGGTAGAAATTGGCTATGACTAAATAAGGAGATAAAAATTGGGGGGGTGATGGGTGTGTAAGAAATAAACCAAAAAAATCTAGTTTTTGTTTGATTTTTTCTTATGTTCCCATGTAGTACATACTAAAACAGTTATGCACCTCAGGCATCACCATCTCATGAAGATCTGTGTTCTCTGTGTGTAGGTATGTGGGTGTGGGCAGTGGTGGGTCAGTGGGTTAAGGCTATGAATTATTAATTGGAATATCTGGGTTCAAGTCCCAGTCCCACCAATCTGCCACTGTTGGGCCACTGAGCAAACCCTCAACTGCTTAGTTTTGTAAATTAGATAAAATATAAGCCGCTCTGGATAAGAAGGTCTGGCAAATGCCATAAATGTAAATGATGTAAGTATGTGTGTTGGCCTGTGTTTTCAGGAAACTGCTTGCCAATCGGCTTGCAGATCTTATTGAGATAGAAAAGCTCTTTTAAAATCCTGCTCAAGTTGGGAACACTTTCTTAGCAAAAAATAAAAAATACAAAATAATAATACAATGCTCTGAGTCCTACCTCTGAAAATGGACCAAAATTGCATCACTCTAAGAATTCTGGGCACTTAAAACCATTACCATCACTATGAGAAGCTTTTTGAATACAGGCACAGATCTAAGTTTGTAAATCAAGGACATGTTATTGAAGACTTGGACTGATTTTCCCAATGGCATTGGTTTTTCTTTACACCTCTAGTATAGCACAGAAACACAATGAAAGCATGGATCTCCTCCTGATTTGAGGCCTCTATGTGAGCCGTTAGACCTAAATACAAAAGCACTGGCATGAGGAATGAACAAAAAAATAACCAAAAAATTTAAAAAATATAAATAAATAAATATAAATA
>JBCNYH010000009.1:9226645-9258652 GCA_039654325.1 Tandanus tandanus
GTTCCACAGCAGAGACTGGTGTATCTGTGCATGGGACCACAATAAGCCATACACTCCATAGAGCTGGGCTTTATGGAGGAATGGCCAGAAAAAAAAGCCATTACTTAGTGTTAAAAGTCAGAAGGCATGTTTTGATTTTGCCTAAAGGCATGTGGGTGACTCCCCAAATGTATGGAGGAAGGTGCTCTGGTCAAATGAGACTAAAATGTAACTTTTCGGCCACCAAGGAAAACGCTACGTCTGGCGCAAACCCAACACATCCCATCACCCCAATAACACTATCCCCACAGTGAAGCATGGTGGTGGCAGCATCATGCCGTGAGGATGTTTTTCAGCAGCAGGGACTGGGAAACTGATCCAAGTCTAGGGAAAGATGGATGGTGCTAAATACAGGGATATTCTTGAGCAAAACTTGTTTTGGGACGGAGGTTCATTTAACTGTTCATTTAAATGTTGGAATGGCCTAGTTAAAGCCCAGACCTTAGTCCGATTGAGAATCTGTGGTCAGATTTGAAGATTGCTGTTCACAAGCAGAAACCACCCAACATGAAGGAGGCAAAAAATTTGGCAAAGATCCCAGTGGTAAGATGTGGCAAGCTCATAGAGACTTATCAAAAGTAACTTGCAGCTGTAATTGCGTAATTTCAATGAAGCTTGAGATGAAGTATGCCTGAGCTATTAAAAAACCAAACCAGTATGAATCCACCATTGAACCATTGCCAATATAACCAATCCTGATAACTTATTGGTAAATACATACATATAGATCACATTTTTACTGAATCAGTAATCGTTATCATATTTATATACATTTTATAGTATATACACATTAATTAAGGCAGCTTTTCATTATTGTATCATGAAAGTTATATCACATAACTGCAAAGGAAACTTTGCTGTATACACAGTCTCAATTTTGTTCAGAAACAGTTGACAGCTTTCTGAAATAACTATTACAGCTCTTGTAATTATTATTTTTTTTATTACAGCTCTTGACTGCCCAACATATTGTGCAGCAAAATGCAAACTTTTGGAGGTACAAGCATTTTTTTAATAGTGTCAGTATACGATCAGAGTGCCTCTGTACTGTTACATATATATTACATGATGTGTATGATCACGAGGCAGCAAAAATAGCTGAGACTTGCTCCCACATGTATAAACACATGTGTTGTGTTGTATGCTTGCTCCCAACTGCACCGCCTTAAAGATGACGAATTGCGCTTCTGCTTGACGTGCCGAAATGGACCAATTGCTTATCTATGTGTATATATGTATGCTGATAACCATATATTAAAACACAATAAATGCTAGTGTCCATTTTGCTAATTTAAGGATTTACTGTATTAGATATTCTTGACAAAAGAATCAGAATGTATTTTGATCTTGATTTATTGTCGGCATTGACAAGTCGGTATTTAAAAGTGGGTGTCCCACTATGTTTTAAAAAGAAAATTGCATTTGAAGAATTCCTTCTGACTGTGGTGCGGAAATAGGCCTACCAGAGACATTCTGACAGTTAGTTTTAGCCATCTTAGACAACAAAAGTCAATAAAAGCATTTCTATTTAATTTTGATGAACAGTTTTTGGGTGGCAGGAAGGTGGTATAGTGGTTAGCACGTCCCCCTCACAGAAAGAAGGTTGTGGGTTCGAGTCCCAGACTAGGTAATGGTGTTTCTGTTTACAGTTTGCATGTTCTCTCCATGCTTGTGTGGGATTCCTACAGGTACTTTGGTTTACTCCCATGGTCCAAAAACATGCTAGGGTAATTGCCTGCTCCCCTGGGTGAATATGTTCGTTTATATTTATATAATATATTAATTATATTTTTAAAAATCTTAAACTTTTTTTTTTGGGTCATATCACCCACTCTTATGGCTTTATCTATATGCTGCACCATCTGAATTTATTCACCGCATTCAGTTCTAGATGACTTTTCTAGGCCTGAGAGATTGATACACACACACACACACACACACACACACACACACACACAATTTTATTCCCTTATCCTGTGAAGAGACTGCACAGTCCAGTATGCCTCTGTGCAAATGAAGAGCTTTGGAGCAATTCACAAAACATGAGCCAAAGAGAAGGCACAAAAAAAAAAAAAATCAATCCAGGAAGGATGACAAATAGCAGGAAGAAATTATGAGTAAGGAAGAAAGAAAAAAAACAGGTTAAGGATGCAAGAAAGGAAGTGAGATAGAGAAAGAAAGAGGGAGTAGAAAACAACCCATGTTGACAGGTGATTAATCTTGGTCAGGTTCTGAACAGGAGCCAGGCGGGCACGCTAATGCGAGGGCATCTATTTTGCAGTTCTGCGCTAGTGTACAACTTTCAGCATCACAACCCACTCGCTTATTCAGCTGAGATAATGGCTCTGTCTCCTTGAGTGAAAATGTTCTTCAGGGCTCGGCAGAACCTGGAGTTTTATTACGCTGATCGAAGATCAGTTCATTTTACCCAAATCTTTAACCTTTGTTATGAGAAGAGCAAACGTGGAGCAAGAATGATTACACCAAGTCTCTCCTGTTTTAGTCCTTGAGTAATAATTCAGTCAGCGCTTTATTAACTACTAGGAATTTAAACATGCCACAAGGCTTTGAACCTTTGAAACTCATTAAGGGAATGGAGTGCATCCATAAAGTTGTCAAAGTGCTATTTCGGATAAACATCCCAGATCTCGCACGAGATGCAGTTTCGCCTGATTATTACTGCACTAGCTAACACATTTTGAAACCCATATCCATTCCTTGTGCAACGAATACACTACTTATATGGCCAAAAGTATATGGACACCCAACAACCATACCCATATTTGATCCTTCCCCACAGTGAGTTGGAAGTCTCAAGAATGTCTTTGTATGCAATACCATTGGCATTTCCCTTCACTGCAACTAAGTTACAAAATTATTTTAGCACAACTACACCCCTGTGTACAAAGACAAGGTTTGCCAATGCCGGAGTGAAAAAACACAGGTGGTTTGCACAGAGCCCTAATCTTAAGCTCAGTGAATGCCTTTGGGTTAAACTGAAACATAATCGGCACCCCAGGTGTTCTCACCTGACTTCGCCTGGTCTCAGTAATGTTCGTGATTAAATGAGCACAGATTCCTACAACCAAACCTGCTTCAAAATCTAATGGAAAGTTATCCCAGAAGTGTGGAGAAGGGAAGAGCACATATTGGTATAAAAGCCAGGCGTCCACATATTTTTGGCCACTCCAAAATGGATGGTAAAGACAACAGCTTTTTTTTTTTCTAAACAGGGACTTTTACATAATACAAGCAGACATCATCTACAGTGCAAGATGCGAAGGCATGGCGAGGAATCTCTGAGTCGCAGCGTCATCACTTCCTGTACTCCCTCGCTCTGATGGCATTACATGAGAAAGAAGGCAAGAAAGAAGAGTCATAATAAAGGAGTGAGCAGGGGGTGACTCTGCAGCACTTGTGCCGTGGACATTCATCATTGCCTGGACAGCCTGAGGGGGATAATATATTCCCCCATGGGCTGTATGGCGCCACACACATTACTCATCTTTATATGGCCAGGACGGGACTGAACGAGGGAGAGAGAGACAGAGTAGGGTCATCTGAATTTTAGATCTATTTCAGCATTGCAAAAACTGTTAGTAAAGGACGGATGGAAATGGTTGTTAGTGTGCATGCAGAGGTTGCTGATGCTCCAGTTGTGCAATAGCTAGCTTTCCAGTCCACCTGTTCAGCAGTAACTGGCATACTGAAGAACTGCAACAGTTGTACCACTAATATGAGATTTGCAAAGCTATAATTCATAGGTCTTTAGTTGCTTCATCAAATTCAGCCATCATAAATAAATGATTGCCAGTGGAATTTCTTTGCTTCAACAAAGAAGGCAAGCGTGGCTCATGGACAAATCCTGGCACTGCTATTGATATCATCTCACCAGGCTTCTATCTTTGAGTTTGAGAGTTTGATGTCACTTTGTAATAAAGCCATTAAGCAAACACTTCAGGCCTCTCGTTCAATCTGCATGTAAACCAATTAAGATGCCACTTCCAGGCAGGTTCCTTTCGTTCGTTAATTCTCAAACGAGCCTTCTCGTAACCATTAATTTTCAAACGAGGTCTTTCTTTGCGGCATAACTTTCTCAAAGGCAATACAGGGATGAAAAAAAACAACAAAAAAAACAAAGCGAATGACAAAATAAAGGCTTTTAGCTACTCTTTCATAACTAAACCTAGAAGCAACTTGAGTGCATTAATGAGATGGGCCCTCCAGTAGTGAAGCTCTCTATAGTAAACCTAGAGCCCTGAGGAAACCAGAATAATTGAGCACCATTGCACATGCACATGTAGTCAGAGAACATGAATTGTGCCCTCCTGGAAACTACTGGGGTTTAAATGCATTTTGAAAACCAGGGTTCACCTCAGACATTTGATTCTTTTGAGGATTACGTTGGCTCTGGTTATTAAAAGAAGCTACTCTACAGTGCAGTAAATTGTGTAGGCCTGTTTGTCCGATTTTCATTTGCAAGGCAGGGCAGCAAGTGCTGCTCTTACTGTGAGTATCCTTTGAAAAATATATTCAATCCAAACACAAGAACTGGTTTTGTTTTTCTGACCTGATATGCAAATAAAAAATGCTATATATCTACTGCACACTTGAATAAGTCACTATTCAAATCTGTAGGTATTTTAGGAGTTTGCAGTCATGTAATTTAAATATTTATAATGTACTATTTTGGGTGAAAAATTCTAAACTGATCTCATTTTCTAAACTGCTTTATTCTTTAATAGGGTCGTGAGGTGGCTGACTCCAAGAATATGAGCTCTGAGCAGCTCGCCAGACCATCACAGGGCAGCACAGACACAATCATTCACATGTACACCTAGGGTTAATTGAATCTTGAATATCCAGTTAGCCTAACGTGCATGTCTTTATACAGTGGGAGGAAACCCAAGCAAAACTCTACATTTTTTAATGGTCTTAATAAAAAGCAATCCTATTTTCTAGTACTACTTATTTACAAAAAATAAATAAAGAAAGAAAGAAAGAAAGAAAAATAAACCACCTAAATCCAGGGCTGCCAGATCTTTTTAATCTATTTACATTTTGCACCGCCTAACTTTTAACCTTATCCAGAGCGCCTAACTTTTTTATTTTTTTATTTTTTTTTTGACTCATCAGAGCAGTTGAAGGTTAAGAGCAATGCTCAAGGGCCTAGTAGTGGAAGCTTGGTGGTACTGGGGCTTGAACCCAAACTTTCTGATCAGTAGCCCACAGTCTTAACCACTGAGCCACTACTGCTATACCAAACATTACCCCATTGCCAAAAAACAGAAAACAGACAAACAACAAACATTTCCTTCACTTCAAATATCCAACTTTCCAAACTATCTAGCATTTCAGCTATTTTCACACATATAAGGTAATGTTCACAAAGTAACACCATTTCCATCCATTCATGGTGCTAAAGTCTTTCTATATACATTGCAGGCAAATAATTATATGGGAATACCTATAAAATGATACTTTCATCCATTATCTACACCACTTATCCGTCAGAGTTGTGGGGCAATCTGGAGCCCATCCCAGCTAAATTTGGGTGAGAGGCGGGAGCACCCTAAACAGGTCACAAATCAATTGCAGGGCTAACACAGAGACGAACAACAAAGTAAGATTCACACCTATGATCAATTTTGAGTAGCTTTGTTTTTGTAATAGTATGCCTTGGAACTCACTCTCTGTCACTCATTTGCTGAACCGCTTAATCCAATTAGGGTTGGATTAATAAGGGGAGGCTGGAGCCCATCTCAGCCAACACTGGATAACGGCAGGGTACAGCGTGAACAGCTCACCAGGACATCACAGCGCAAACTCACACACAACCATTCATTCTCACACCTAGGAGCAATTTGGAACAGCCAGTTCATCTAATGTGCGTGCCTTTGGACTGTGGGAAGAAACCAGATTACCCTGAGGAAAACCCACACAAGAACAGGGAGAACATGGAAACTCCACACAGAAACCACCGAGCCTGGTATTCGAACCTAGGATCTTCTTGCTGTGAGCTGCACATACTATCCACTACACCACCATGCCACCATGTCTTTGAACTATGGGAGGAAACCAGAGTACCCAGAGGAAACCCACACAAGCACTGGGAATACATGCAAACGCCACACAGAAAGACCCCAGTCAGCCACAAAGTTACAACCTTGAACGTTCTTGCCACCCACATAGTCCCTATCAATTTTCAGTTGTGATTGGTTGGAAGATGTTGACTATGATAGCAGCTCTCACAGTAGTTCAGCTGCAAAGAATTGCTAGTAATATTTTTTTTTCTTTATTATATAAACTTTACAGGGAAAAACACTCATATCTTTCAAGTCTTCATTATCAGGACTTTCTATTTCGGTACTCAGTTTTCAGTATCTGGATCATGATAAGCAGTATCTGTAGTTACGTATTTTTCTGTTACATCAGGTCCTCTCATGTTTTATTCTTTACATATCCTATTTGTCATAAATATGGAATGGTTAATGCTTCTATCTGTTTACTGACATCCAACGTTATACACTCATGGGGTACAAGAAGCCTTCATTTTCCTCTATTACAGTCAACATTTATTAGCTCTGCAGGCAAAACAACTCACAAACTGTGTACAAAAATAACTCTGAGATGATGTTCAAGAGTAGCTATTTTTCGTGAGCGAAAACAACAAAGGCCTCATGTGGCTTGGCTTACTCATCTATGAAAGGTATAGGCCAGACATAATATATACTCCTCCAGGACTTCCATTAGCAACCAACCTATTTGCAAAGGTAAATATTTACACAAATGATTGTCATGTCATGCCTTCAATCACCACATTGCCAGTTATACTTAGTAAACAAGCTCCATTGTAGTGGATTGAAATAGAAAAACTAGACTGCATTCAGTGAATGTTTACATTTGGTAAAGGTTTTAGTCCCAGGAAACCAGCTTTATCCAAAAAATGCACTGGTGTTCTACGAATGTCTGGGGTAGTTCTGGAACTTGAACCCATATCCTTTTGATAAAGCATTACATTTTGGCTACTACTGCTATCTGCTATTGCTTTCTAAAAGTGGACTGTCCAAGAGTTGACCCATGCAGAGCGAGCTGTTAATATTACATACAGAAAATATGCTTAAAGGGCACGGATTGTGGCAGGAGCTACGAATGAACAGATTCCCATCGCCAAAACACACAGGTTAGTGTTCATGCTTCGACGAGCAATGAAAGAAAGAGGGAAACAATACAACAGAATGTCTCTGAGGAGGTAAAGAGAAAAAGCATGCAGAATTTTAAGTGGAACAAGATGTTACATTGCAGCACCAGGGGAAGGGACTGTCTTTCAGACTTCTAAAGCAATATACACCGATCAGCCATAACATTAACACCACCTGACTCATCTACGACTAGGCAACTCCATATGCAGCAAGCTGCAATGCACTGTGTATTCTGACTCTTGTATATAAAGCCAGCAAGAACAGTTTTAAAGTTTGTGCTACAGCAGCTCTTCTATGGGATCAGACCAGACATTCTAGCCTTCGTTCATCAACACATGCGCATCAATGAGCCTTGGGCACCCATGACACTATTGCCAGTTCACTGGGTGTCATTCCATGGCCCACATTTGGTGGGTACGTACTACTGTATACCAGGAACACTCCACAAGACCTGCAGTTTTGGAGATGACGAACAGACCCAGTAGTTTAGTCATCACAAAGTGGCCCTTGTCAGTGTCATTTGTCAATGACAGCTGAGCATTCATGTTCTGCCTAATACATCTAAATCCTTGGCAGATGCCAGTGTAATGAGATAATCAATGTTATTCACTTCACCTGTCAGTGGTAATAATATTTTTAATGTCATGGCTGATCAGGGTTTATTCATCTCCAAAACACCAGGTCTTGTGGGGTATTCCTGGTACGTAGTGAACAGGCAAGAGTGGCATAGGTGCCCATGCATCACTGATAAGTTTGGGTAGCACAGGCTAGTATATCTGGTCTGATCCCACAGAAGAGCTCCTGTAGCACAAACTACTGACACTGGTAGTGCTGACTATGGTGGAAAGTTGTCAGGACACACAGTGTGGCTGTGGGGCTGCCTAGCTACAGACTAGTCAGGTGGTGTTAATGTTATGTCTGATTGGTGTTTAAGTATATAATATTGTATTGTGCATTGTGTTCACAACCTTTTTCACAATCATTGTGTTCACAACTTTTACACAGTCCTCTGACTCTGTGCCAAGCCAATCAGAAAAGGAAGGAGGTATTTAAAAAAGCCAAAAGGTGCTTTCACGCACCTTTAGTGTAGGAAATCAGGGAAATCCAAATAAAAAAATACAAAGGTTTGTTCTCATGCATGTTTATCAGGCTTCATGGAGTTGACTTTTTCTTTTTTGCTTTAAAAATGGGGGGAAAGACAGGAAAAAAAATACCTTTGTCTTCGCCGCCCTCATTATTGGTGAAATCAGGGCGTTGATTGTAAGTGTTGGCTCCTACTGTCGACAACAGGAGAAAAATAACAGGGGATAAATGTGGAACAGACTTTTATTTCATTTTTTTTTTTTTTTTTGTAAAAACTACAGTTCAAGATTCGTTTTGGTTGCACCTGCTAAGAAATCAAGTGAATGGTCGATCATTACATCGATATCCTAGGTTTCAGTTCATAATCTCACTTAGATACTGTGGATTTGTACCATAGACCTGTTGCTGTAATCATAAAAATGACCATGTCTTCATTCACTCTCACACCATTTCAACACTTGGCACACTGTTTGCCTTTATAGTACACAATTCTGTATGGCTCTATGTTCCGACAGCCCATTAGTCTGACTGCCCTAATCATATAAGATGGGGACTTTTGCTTAAATCAGTTGGGCGCCCTACTCAGTTCAGTTGGGTTAGGGTTAGAGCCGTCACACCAATGGGTTGTAACTGTCGGACCAGCGGCTGTAACTGTCAAACCAATGGGCTGTCGGAGTATAGACCTTTAACCTTGTAAAAAAGTAATGATGCATAATCTGTTTCTGTGATGTGACCCAGAAGGGGTCGAGTTCCCTTTTTCCTATCAGTGTTTCTACCTCAGGCCTTTGATGGAAATTTCCCAGACTAAATTTTATCCCTATTTAATATTGCTTTCCCATCATTCCCCTGGAGTTAGGATGTGGTAGGAGGATTACGGCATATGAGTCACTGAGAAGACAATTACTGACGACTCTTTCACTATTCTCTAAACTCTAATGGCTTTTCTGGTGGAGTTGAGCTGGTGGTGCATTTGGGCTAAAACACATCCAGAACTATTGACATCTGAAACGAATGAAATTAGCGTAGCATGCCAGAATATGGCTACAGACCGTGACATCATCAGACAGCCAGAGAGATGACTCAGTAACAGTGTCTGCACCATTATCCGTTCTGTCAATATGCGTCAGGGAGGCCCAGCTTACTTTGCGCCATAAACGCATTGATCTAGGATGAATCGATTGGAGGTCACTATTTATTTATGCTAATAATTAAAGCAGGATGACGGAGTGCTGCACGGAGGCATCAGTCACCCGTTTATAACGACGCCTCAGTGGAGTCTGAGATAGAAATTACTGGAAATGGAGGCATTTATTAGAAGAACTTGCACTTAACGAATAGAAATCCGTAAAACACACGGGAGTTAGAAGAAATGTGCATGTGTGTGTTTTTGCATGAAAGGTTGCATGGATGCCCTCGTTTCTAAACCTGGCTCATTGACATTTCACACATCAAGTACACATCAGTACTTTTCTCTTAGAGACAGCCCTTCTTCTCGTCTGCTCCGGTCATCTTATCACTACCAAACATTTGCCAGCTTCAGGCTATACATCTGTGTTTCCTGTCAATCCTAGGGCCCTTGGATATCTTTAATGCCTAACAGGATTGACTCATTAAACTCAGTAAGGCTTGAAACAATCTAATGATTTAAGAAAATGTATTTTATCTGCTAACACTACATATTAAAAATCATTTACCAAGCCTAAGGTCACCACAAGTTTAAATATACCCTGTGTACTTATTCATTCATTCATTTTCCTGACTGCTTAATCTCTCAGCCGACTCTGGGAGAAGCCCAATGTGGATGTCTTTGGACTATGGGAGGAAACCGTTGTACCCCGAGAAAGCAACGTAAGCACGGAAAGAACTGGCAAACTCCACATAGAAATGCCCTCGTAGAGCCCCGGACTCAAACCCAGCAAAGCCCAACTTCTTTCTGTGAGGCAGACATGCTACTCAGCACCCCACCGTGCCACCCATATACACTATGCATATGTCCAAAAGTATGTGAACATCTGATCCATACCGCATGTGGTTTTCCCCAATCTGTTGAAAGCACGGAACTGACTTCACTAGAAATCTGTTCCAGCATGAAAACCAATCTATGTTCACAAAGGGCACTCCAGGAAGAGGTGGAATGGAAGAACTTGAGAATGCCTCACATCTGACCTCAACCCCACTAAACACCCCGGGTCTCTTCACTCAACAACATTCCCCCCATCCCACCAGTGCTGCCTGTGGTTCCAAACATAGAAATCGTAAAAGTTATGCTCCAAAAACTAGTGGAAAGCCTTCCAGGAAGAGTGGAGTCTACAGCAGCAAAGGGAGACCAACTCAATGTTAATGCCCTTGGTTTTGGAATGGGATGTAAAACAAGTACATATGGATATGATGGGTTGGTGTCCGAATACTTCTGGCTATAGAGTGTAAGCATGTGTATGAGCAATAATAAAGCGCTTATGAAACAATAAATGTTTATTTTACCCTGGATACTACAGATTTTCCAGTCTTGCTTCACATAAGAGGGAGGTGTGCTCTTGCATAGTGCATAGTGAGCAATTATTCCCTTGATTTGCCCAATTAACTCCAGGGCTTCAGAGAAAATAGGACCAAATATGGGATTTAATTATGTTCTATTTTTGCTCTGACTGTTTTCCAAAGTTTTTTTTATTTTTATTCCATAACAGCACACCCTAAAGTGCTTTAATCCTCTTATACCACAACAAATTCTTTTTTTTAATCAATTTATTTTTCCATTTTACTCTGTCCAACATCAGTGAAACACGTTCCTGTTATTACTTCCATAACACTGTATATCTCGGAAAGTTAATAAAAAAAAAAACATACTAAAAAATAATAATCAGCTTGGCTTGTGAACAAAAAAACAGTAAAGTTCTCTGCTTTCACAGTTCTCTTCAGAGATTCCCTATTTATGTAAAAACCGACACTAGAGAGTCCTTCCAAAAATATCAAACTAGCATCTTGTTTAAAAAAAAAAAAAGATTACATATTCACCATAATCAGTTTATCTATCTATATTTCCATTCCACACCATTGGGGCCATTGGGACACTGTCATGGTTTCTGCTGCACTGGATGTTTTTCACTTGAGTGGGTCACAAACTCTTTGCTGAACCTGTTCCTGAGGTTATACATCCAAACTAGAATGGGGTACACCCTGAACAGCTCACCAGACCATTGCAGGGCCAACACCCACACCCACACACAATCATTTACACTTACACTCACACCTAGGGGTACTTTAGAACAGCCTAATGTGCATGTCTGTGGATCATGGGAGAAAACCAGAGGACAAGGAAGAAACCCCACCTAATCATGGGGAGAATTCCACACAGAAACGGCCTAAATGACCACGGGGCTCAAACTCAGGACCTTGTTGCTGTGAGGTGATAGTGTTAACAAACTACACTACCATGAATAACCCCACCCTTCACCATAATGATGATACTGTTTTCTTTTGATAAATAATATAATTATCCCATATGATTTCCCTTACTTGACAAGTTTTTTGGTGGGAACTCTCAAACCCCATACACGTCCTATCTTACATATATATCAACATTAATTCATTTTATAATAACTTGTTTGTCTGGCGCCCATCTCAGCCGACTCTGGGCAAGGGCGGGGTACATCCTGGACAGCTCCCCAGGCCATCGCAGGGCCAACACTCACACAACCGTTCACACTCACACCTAGGGGTAATTTGGAACAGCCAATCAGCCTACTGTGCATGTTTTTGGATTGTGGGAGTACCCGGTGGAAACCCACGCAAGCACGGGGAGAACATGCAAACTCCACACAGAAACACCCAAGCTGGGAATCGAACCCAGGCCTTCTTGCTGTGAGGCGGACGTGCTAACCACTATGCCACAATGCCCTCCGTCTAAGAAATCCTTTATCCTATATAATTATCCTAGTAAGTACTAGTGTCCGTGCGACCGAGTATCCATAGGATAAAAAAACCCCAATGTGAGCTCCGCTATCACCACTGGGTAGCGAGATGCCATTCCACTGAACAGGTTCCCTTCCGTAAGCACGTTATACACGCCAGAAACCTCAAGCAGTTCCTCAATGTGATTGGGTTAAAAGCCTTTCTATTCAAATAAGTAATCCATTGCGTGGCAGTAATAGTTTTTTTTTGCCAGCTAAAAAACAAAGATACCTACTGCATATGGCACATAGTAATCAGTTTATGTTGTTAAAAGCATGTATGGCTTGAAACTAACAGTTTAAAGGGGAAGATAGAGAAGAAGTTACCTTCACCCAGACATCCATTCCCATTACGACGGTTATATAACGGCACGAGAAATATCACCACAGGGTTCCCATGTGTACACGTACGCCGGCAGGACAGACGTACAGACACTATTGGGTCTTGAGTTTCCAAAAGCAACTCGACGGTAAAGCGCTTTTCCTTATCAATGGGGCTCCGCTAATTTATACATCACTATGTGATATATGTGGAATGCCCTGCGATGGCCTGGCGAGGTGTCCAGGGTGTACTCTGCCCTCTTCCAGAGTCGGCTGAGATGGGTACCAGCCTCCCTGTGACCCTAATTAGGATTAAGCGGTTCAGAAAATGAATGAATGAATGAATATATGTGGAATGCACGCCTGAGCATGAACTGTTACTACAGAAATAAATCTTGCAGTTGGAACTACTGTCAGAGCTGCTGCTAGAGAAAATTAATCAACACCTTCATCAACTCTACTACTACTACTACTACTACTAATAATAATAATAATAATAATAATAATACAATAATTATTATAATTATTATACCTATTACATTTATTTATTGGTTTTTATTATTATTATTATTATTATTATTATTATTATTATTAGACTAAGAATAACAACTAAAACAAATAGCTGATAAAATTAAAACTCTCTCTGCCTCAGGTAGAACATACAAGCCTGGTGAAATCTATATGAAAAATAACTGTCATTCATTACAACACTATGCAATTTTATGTATTTTCACAGAGATTAATTTATTGGCACCCCTCCTTTGTATGGACTGCCATTACTGCAAGTCAATGACCTATCAGTGTCTCAAGCTCAATAAAAGTAATGGACGAGTGACCACCATGCCACTGATTCGCAATAGAATATCAACAGTGAAGTTTTCTTTTAATTTAAAGCCAAAGAAGCCATTTTTCTTTCGATCAACTGGTCAAAAACTATTTTTGCTCTTGTGCCTATCACTATTTATTACTATACAAAACATAAATGAATAGAAATCAATGTGGCTTCAGTATCATGGCAGTGACAACCACATGGCCACTGCATTGTAAAGGGGTTGCAATAATTACACATAATAGAGATAACTGTTTGAGTCTGTTCCATATGGGAACCACATACTGTTCCGTGACATCTAGCATTTCCATCCCGTGGAGATTCTACATACAAGCTCTGTTTCAGCATTTATACAAAGCGGCTATTATGCCAAGAGTGGGGTGGGGTGAGGTGGGGGGTGTCAGCGCTTGCTGGAGGTAACAAGCAGTGATTTATCAGAACTGCTCTTTTCCTATTTCCCTCTCCGCCTTTGTGAATGGCTTGTTTTGAATGACTGCCCGATGGAGAGTGGACATAGAGAATGCTCGCGGTTAAAGAGTGGAGAGAGGCCCGCAGCGCCATTGTCTCCTCACCCCGAACATGCCCTGCCCACGCTCAGGCTTTCATTCTGATTAAATCCCAAGAAAATAAAATCTCCCTTTTCTTTTACATTGCTTGTTGCGTAAAGGATTATACCCAGGTCTTTTGCTTTTCTTCAGTGTCATTTCTAATGTAGACAAGGAAAAAATACATGAATGGACAAACTAATTGCAAAATAGCCTAAAGAGCACCATCAATCTGAAACACAATCAGGCTGTGATTCAGTAAGGGTGTAGAAAAACATTGTGCAAACTTGATACTGTGCAAACTGATTCACTAACAGGGTCTATGGAGGATTATATTTCATCTTGCGGTTTCCCTTAATGTGCAATATGCCATTTGGGTTGTTTCCACATAAAGGTTTAAAATACAGGGCATCTTCAATGCAAATGGGCTTTTTATTAATTTTGTTTGTATGCGCAAATGAATACATCTGAAACACATATATTATCGTAGGGAGCTAAGAGAACTGTTTTAATGTTGAACCAAGTCTACATTATGTAAAATAATCAGAAATAAACACTCACATTATGACTTAATACTGTGTTACTGTAGTAAAGTTGGATTCATATGAAAATATTGCCCATATTTTTGCACAAGCAATGACATCAACAGAGCAGATGGGCTTCTCATGTACCTTAGTAACATAATGCACGCTAATAGCTGAGGTATTTTATTCATTTATTCATATATATATATATATATCAACATATTGCCGTTGCCAACATTTATCACATGCAAATATCTCATTCACGGGTAGTTTCCCCCCATCTCCTAGTTTGCATGTGATGTAATAATTTGTTGTAAATTCCACACAGTATGTGGACTTTTGTGCACGTTATTATCCCATTGCAATCAGAAGTTTGGAGAGAATTATAGCTGAATACAATTTAGCATGCTAACCCTGCACTCCAGCTTCCTTCTGAAAGCAGACGTTGCAACAACAGGTCACTCTGAATCTGCATAATGCTTCATTTCATCTAAAAAGAAGTATGATGTTTTGACATTACTTGGGCAGTTTTGAGAGCTAAACATGATTGGCAGGCTTACTCGGAGTTAGAGGGCTTTTTGCTTCAAAGCATTAAAATATTTGCCTCCAAGATTTTCTGCAAGAGCGCCAGAGTTTAGAAAAAATATCATGCATTTTTAACAAGACCAGAGTCTACTAATAATCATATTTCTACATATGCACTATGGTAGTGGTGATAGCAGTGTCCTCTATCTGTATCTGTATATGTTTCATGCACCAAATTTTCATATATGGATTCGGATTTCAAGGTACACTGTGTAACATTTTGGAGGATCTATTAGCAGAAACTAAGTATATCATCAATAAATATACGGGGGGAACCGTGGCCTCAGGGTTAGAGAAGCAGGTTTGGGACCTAAAAAGGTCGCTGGTTCGATTCCCGAACCAGCAGGAAAAATGTGTGGCGGTGGGGGAGTGAGCTGCACCTTCCCTTCCTTTACATTCATGGCTGAAGTGCCCTTGAGCAAGGCACCTAACCACCAACTGCTCTCCGGGCGCCCCAATGTGTGGCAGCCCACTGCTCCAAGTGTGTTTGTTCTCACTTTGGATGGGTTAAAAGTGGCAATAATTTCCCTTGCATGATTTATACAGTATATCAAAAAATTAAATAAAATAAAAAAATAGGTCTACATTAATCCATATTAAAAAAAATTTCCACTAAGCTTTCTGAGCTTTACAATAAGCTGATTATATCTCCACAGAGAGTGGATCCCCTCTCTTTAAAGCCATCATCTTGCACCACCATGTTTCTACGGTTGTCCAGAACGAAATTTGTTTCCGCAGGCGAGTACTAGCCTAATTACCATAAATGGACATGTCTATCGCGCTGATATTTGAGGCTCATGCACAATATACTTCATGGCTCTTAAGCTGGTAGATCATGGCCTTCGCATACAAAGCAATAGGGTTAAGGTTAGGGTTAAGGTGGATCAGCCTATTTATGATAAGAAGCCCTTTACTTACCTAGATAAAAAGATTACACATCCAGTGCCATATGGTTTTTGAAGGGGTGGGGTCGGGAATGAAACTCCTGGAATGGAGGATTTGATTTCCTACACCAATAAGAAAACCAGTGAAGTAGAAATTTTGATATACTGTATTAATACCACAAGGGAAATTTTGGCTCTGCATTTAACCCATCTAAAGTGAGCACACAGCAGTGGGCTGCCGCACATTGCAGCGCCTGGAGAGCAGTTGGGGGTTAGGTGTCTTGCTCAAGGGCACTTCAGACATGAAGGTGGATGAAGGGAAGGTGCAGCTGTTCAGGATTCGCTTCTCTAACCATTTTTTTTCACCTTTTTGAAAAGCATAGTAAAATAAATTACAATTAATCACCAAAGAGTACGTAAAGATCGCTGAATAATCCCTGAGAACCATTCAATGATATCCACCGAGCCTGATGTGAATAATTGTTTTAGTATATACTACATGGGAATATGCAAACTAAAGCAAAACAAAACGAGATTTTTATGGTTTAGTTTTGCATATTGATTTGATTCATGCATTATCGCATTTGTAAGGTGGATAATGTCTTTTATCCCAGGATAGTGAACCAATCACATTGCATCCTTCCTGTGTAGGATTTATTTAGTTATGTATCCTGATTCATTATGCAATGATTCATGTATTGCAACACTGACTCCAAAATCTATTTTCTTTTTTTCAATTTTCAAATTTTTTTTTTAATCATTTATATGTTTGAATTTGAGGTGTTGAAATGTTGCCGTTTCTCTATAGTCCTCCAGGTGGCGCACTCGAAATTATTCTCACGCTTTCAGGCAGCACGGCATCCCATGTGTTAGGAGAGAATTATTTGCAAATTTTGTGCAGAAATAACAATTAACAAACTTTCTTTTGCATGGCTCTAGGTTTTAAAATTGTAAAAAAACAGAAAAAAATTCACGTTGTATCAGAATATTCATAGAATACTTTTAGATACTTACCGAATCGCAGTACAAATCAAATCGGCACCTAAGTATTGTGACTGTATTGTATCGGGTGGTCCCGGTTGATTCCCACCCCTACTATATGAAGCTTTTCCTATTCATATCTATTTAGAACTCATTATCGGTTCACTTTGTATAAGCTATATTCATATCCGGTTACATCCCTAACACAAGTGTCAATTTATAACAAGCGACAAGGTGTTGCTGAGGTACTTGAATATATTTTAACTCTGTATACAGCACAACCTTTCAGATTTAACATTTATTCAAACTTCCCCCATTATTTTAAAAGTTATAGCTGAAGCTTGCTGGGGGGAAAAAGCAACTATAACACTATTGCAATTTTAAGAGCCACACTTAAAGCCTCAGTGGCTGCAAAGGGCATAATAATATCCTGCACTGTGAAGGCAATGATTTTATTTCCTGCAGCCCCCATGCACTGCTATATGGTGCATACTGATGTGATACTGCGTACTGATATGGTCCAGCCAGAATCAAAGTGGCAGCCCTCCACTTGCTAGTCAGCAGTCCTAACCATTCAGCTACCTGGACTATCTTTGGTAGTAAGCAGGAGACCCCTTGCAGGAAGATCTGCAGAGATTATTTCATCCCTGCTGAGTCATGCAGACTTCCCACATGGTTCGAGAGTCAAATCCCTGACACAACATGCCTTATCAAGCTTCCTACTTATTTGATATGACCATAACAATGCATCATCAAGCTGGAAATGGCTGCAGAATCTGTCACTGAAGGTTGAGTCACTGTATTGATGTGTGCTGTTTATCTGTATCCCTTGTCTCGTGGCTCTCCAGTTAAAGGTTTTAGCACTAAATATAACAAACATCTTACTCAGTAGGAGAAAATATTTAGTTATCTTAGGTTTCTTTTACATTTCAACCAATGAGAAAGTGTCTTTTTGTGGTATAAGGCTACATCCAGACAAGTACCAAGCAAGTATCCACCTTTGAAAAAGATGCATTGCAATATTTGGTGTTCATGAGATCTCACTCTGACTGAGATTCTCAAGTGAAGAAAATCAATGCTGTTAAGATCTCTTGTAAGAGTCTCAGCAGTCTGCACAACCGGCTGTCTTTCCATTAAGCAAAATGCTTTGTGGGGGTTCTAAGGTTTGATTATTTATTCCTTCATTATTTCTGCAGGATTCTTTGCTGTAGTGGTGTCATAACTATAAATATGAATGTAATAAACAATTCTGGTAAAACAATAAAAGTGACATACCATCCTCAGTGGGCACATAGATGTTCAGGTATAGACAATCTTCGCTTTGGTCCTGCACGTAGGTTACCACTGTATCCAAGTTAGCAGTGAACCATACAGGTAACATATCATTGAGTAAAAAGCGGTCTTCCAGAAACTGGGGACACACTGGGGCAAACTGGGTGGCATTTCGGATCCCCGGCCAAGACATTGGTGGCTCCGGAGGCTGAAACCTCCTCTCGCCTATGGGCGGCAGAGCATAGGGAATTCCTAAGTATTGTTCCACAGGTCCCAAAATCTCATTGGGCAGTGATGTTTTCAAGCCTCTCAATTTGCCATAGTTTGTAGTAACAAGTGGATACTGTTGCCCCTGGGCCACGGCAAAGCAAGAAGTGACCACTACTAAAATCCAACAGATTCTGTGTAAATTGGCAGATGGCTGCACCATGATTGTTGGTATCCATGTGGTTCCTCTTTGCAGTGACATGGTCCAGCTGAGGTTGAAGAAAAAAAGTATATATGGTCCTATAATCCCACCAAAAAATGAGGTGAAACCCCTGTCTCAGGCTACGATGGGCAACTTATAGGCAAGATATCCTCTAATCACATCACCAACACTAGAACCCCCCATCCGAAGGAAATGGGTCTTGCTTGGTGAATTAGTTTTGAATTTGTCAAACAGCTGTACTTTTATAGAACCAAACAGGGTAGCGCCGTCTTCTTGACTGTCTTCCAGTGTTTCTACTTCCCACTCTTCACTCCATCTTCAATGGTTTGCCTGAAGGACAAAGAGTACAATCCATTAAAATTCATGTCTACTGACACTGAAAAAAAACATAGCATGGTTGATAGTACCTTACGTCAAACCAGACAGCATGAAAAGTATATGCACACTCAGCACAGCAGTTTCAAGGCAGCTCACATGATCAGAGCTGAAACTGGGATTTACCATTTTTTGAAACATGATGCTCTTTGCGAATACCCACAGTTTGTAAGCAGTCTAGAAAACAGAATCAAATATCCACGTTAGATGTGGAATAGATGCAACATAAGCATAAAACACAATCGATCTGTTTCACAGTCACTACAAAAAGTAAGTAAAGGGTGTTTATCTACCCTGTAATGTCTAATAAAAACGAACTGGATATGAAATTATGATGTCCAAAGTTTCGTTTTATTTGACTTTTTCAGTAATTTGAACATCCTGCCACTGATATTCATTCCTCATCACTTAATTAGAATTTCAACAAGATCACTAATTACAGATTTATAACTAGAGATGTTATCATCTTGGTTGATTAATGAGCGGCTATTAGTTTTGGCCTAGGCCTTGCTTGAACTCTAGATCTTCAGATTGACACTTCATCAGGAGTTATAAATTCAGCTGTTTGTGGAAAAGAAGTAATATTTCAGCATTAGTGTATGCACACTCACACACAAACTATATCACCAACAAATCTGTGGACACCTTACCATCCTTACATGCTTGCTGAACATTTAAGAATCCAATTTCAGATTGAATCCCACATAACGCTCATAATAACGTCAACTTTTCTAGAAAGACTTTCCAAAAGATTTAGGAGTTTGGTTCTGGGGATTTGCCAGTTTGAGCCACCAGAGGTCAGGCACCAACGCTCCAACAATGCCAATTCTTCTGTGCACCATTAAAGAAAGGATGGTTCTGCCAAAGTCGGAGGTGGCAGAAATTGTGTGGCCTACACAGAGGCCAAAAAGACATTTCAAACCATTTCAGGATGCACTCGATTTTAGAGACAGGGGCATAATCATGTTGGGACAGGTTTGTGCCACTTAGTTTCATCCATTTATCCGTCCATCCATTATCTGTGCCGCTTATCCTTCAGTATTGCAGGGGTTGTTGGAGCCAGTCACAGCTGACTCCTGGTGAGATGCAGAACCATTTACACTCACATTCACACCCGTGGGATAGTTAGAGTTGTCAGTTGATCTAATGTACATGTCTTTGGACTGTGAGAGGAAACCGGAGTAACTGGAGGAAACCCACACAAGCACAGGGAGAACATGCAAACTCTGCAAGGTAATGTCCTTGGGCGAGATTAATACTCTGAACCTTCTCACTGTGAGGAAACAGTGCTACCTACTGCTCCACCATGCCCCCTCCCCTTATTTCCAGTGAAGGCAAATTGTAATGCAACAGTATATAAAGGCATTTCATTTAATTGTGTGTTTTCTGCTTTGTTTGAGGAAGAACCACATGTGAGTGCGATGGTCAGGTGTCTACAAACTTTTGCTGATATAGTGAATATAAAATGCAAAATCCGTTAGCATTTGAAATGGATTCAGATCTTCTGATTTGTTTATACAGGTTATACCTCATAATTTTGACCTCTGCCATGAGTGCTATAGTTAGGTTATAGACATTGTTTGTAAAAATGCTCATGAATTAGTGTATATACCAACATTTTTCCTACAATAAAAAGAAAGGACGTGCTCATATAAACCCCCTGGGAAGCTTGAACAAGTCCATGGTATCAAGGCATGTTAAAGGAGTAGTGTGTCAAGTCTTTTACCCAAATTCAGTTGCCAAATGTTTGTGAAAATATTCAAAGAATGTACAAAATATTACTCTATATCTGTTAAATAGCTTTTCAGCCTTCAAATCAAAAGGAATTTAAGATTTTTGAACCTAACATAGATAGGAATGGACTGCAACTTGAACTTTTTGAAATCTTGTTGGGCTAAACAGTTTCCAAAGATTGATATACTTACTACTGCAAAGTTCTAGTACATTGGTTACATGAACCAAATTATTTTCTATTAGACTTTATGAACCAAATTCGCCTTTATATAAGTGGCTGTGGTTTCCTTCAGGTACTCTGGTTACCTCTCACAAAAGAGCAGACAAGGGCCAAAGACATGCACATTAGGATAATTGGCTGTTTCAAATTGCCGCTAAGTGTGAGGTTGAATGTGAATGGTTATGTGTGTTGGCCCTGCTATGGTCTGGCAAGCTGGTCAGGGTGTACCCCGCCTTCGCCTAGTGTTGGCTGAGATAGGCTCCAGCCTCCCTGTAAATGGTTTTGCCCGATACCACAATTAATTCCTTTCTTCAAACAACCATTACACAGCCCCTATAACTGCTTGCAGTGATTATGCACATTTGATCCACACAACTAATGGACTAGATTTATAGAAGGAGTGGATGCATGGGTTTTTGTTCAGCAAGCCTTAATGATTTTATCCTACAATAAAAAAAAGAAAAAAATAAAAAATAAAAAATCCTAACAGGAGTCTGAGGTCCCCCAGAATGTCAGATCCAAGACCAGAATTTAAAGCCTGAGTAGAAATCTTAGTTATAACACTGGAAACTACCAAGGTGACCAAAGATCAGTGCATTCAAAATGATCTGCTGCACCCCATCTGAAGCATATGCTGATTTTCCAAGAAAGCGAAAGTGTGGAATGAAGTTAAATGCAATAATGCATCTTGCAGAGCAGATGGAAGATAATAGTTCTCATGAGAAGTTGAGTGCTCAAGCAAAGCAAGGCAGCTTTAATACACTAACTGAGATCCTCACATTAAATTAAGCTCATCGTGGGACATACCATCTCAAAATGTTTAACTCTAGTACATCATACCATAGTCACTTGAGGAAGCATAAGCATTGCTACCTCAGATGTCTAGCATTAAGAAACACAAGTGTAAAAACAAGCCAAGCATCTGCTTTGACAATATTTGCTGCATTGGATTTTTTTATTAGTATATACTACACAGGAATGGTGCAATCTGATTGGTCTAATTGTTCTGAGATGAATAATTGACATAAAAGCAACCATTGTCACATTTTAAAAATGTAAACATAGGCTCCCGAGTGGCAAAATGTCAAGGTGCGTCACTACCATCCAAGAAATCTAAGGTTGGAATCTCGGTTGCTACCTGCAGAATTCCATGACCAGGAATACATGAAAGCTACCTGGCAAAGAAGAGAGGGAAGGAGGGAAGGGATCTCACAAGTGACACTGGCCAATCATGGGCCTCTGTGCGCTCATAGCTCTTTCCTCCAAGTGTATTAGGAACATAAAGCAGTACTTTGAAAGAATGTGCCTCGGAGGAAGCATCTACTTGCCTCTCCCTCCCTGATTGGAGGGTTTTGTGTGAGAGGGAAGTCTGATGGGTAGTAATTGGCTAAATCTGAATTGACCCGGGGGAAAGTCAGGGGCAAAAAATAAACCTAGAAATTTTTTAATAAAACTATAACTATTAATTCATTCATTCGCTGAACCGCTTAATCCTGATTAGGGTCATGGGGAGGCTGGCACCCATCTCACCATCATACACCCTGGACAGCTTGCCAGGCCATCGCAGGGCAGAAACACACTGACGGCTATGCAGCATACTCTTGACGAAAGTCAGCAATGGTTCTTTTACATGCCTCTCACCACAGACAGTGAGAGACATGGCCGGCATTTGATAACCCAGTTTGCTGCACTGGGGGGACAGCAGTGACATCCCGTTGATAGTCGGGCTTGAACCCCTGACCTTGGAATCAGTAATCCAGCACCCTACCACTGCCCCAAGCTATAACTATAAAAGGTTAATTTTAATTTGCTTTTCTTATGTTCCTGTGTAGTATATCCTAAAACTTTGAATGAGTTTTAAAAAGATGCTATAAGGATACGCATGTAACCACTGTCATACTTTTAAAAATGTGAAAATACATCATTTGCTTTGCTTGTTGTTTTCATTTACTTTTCTTATGTTATGTAGTCGTATATACTAAAAAAAACAGACTCAAGCCCAGTAGATATCACCTAATAGCAATATCCACCTCGCCTTAGTATTACAATTGTTAACTAGAGTTTGATTACTTTTGAACTATAGCATTTCTCGGTTGAGTGTGCATCCCCCCCTTCCCCATGCTTATGTGGTTTTCCTCCGGGTACTCCGCTTTGTGCCCACAGTCCAAACACATACACATTAGGCTACCTGGCTGTTCCAAATTTTTCCCAAGGTTTTGAACGTGAACAGTTGTGTTTGTGTTGGCCCTGTGATGGACTGGCAAACTGATCAGGGTGTATCCTGTCTGCATCCAGAATCGGCAGGGCCTTGTGACCCTGGTAGGATTTAATGCTTGGATGGATGCGTAGATAGTTCAAACTGGCTTCATTAACTCTGTTTGAGGGAAACTGCGGCGGTAATAAAGTGGTATGCTGGTGGTCATTCTGTCTTCATAAATACTATAAATATTATCATGGGTTTTCACTCTCAAGCTTGGCTTCTATAAAGGAAGATGGGCTGCAATGTTCAGCCCGCAATTTCATTTCCAATGTAGCAAGAAAATGAAAGGGGGAAAAAAAATACTTCCAGCACATTTTTTACAACGTCTAAGGATATCCAGCGTCTACAGAGGAATCAATAAGCTTTGAACTAGCATTGGAAGGTATATTCCAGGTAAAGGTTGGTTTATTTGCACCTGTCTGGCAAAGTGAGTTAAAATTTCATGAAGATGATTATAGATTTTGAGCCCTGTTGAGAAGCTGTGTCAAGAAGAAAAGGTACGCCAAAGTAACTAAGGTGGCTAATAATGTTTGAGCATTCTTAGAGTGTTATCCCTCAAAAAATGGTTTTAACAGACATCAAAATCGTCTCAACACTTATGAAAGGTCCGGGAAGAAAACAATTTAAATAAGGCTGTGCTTGGAATGTTTACAGTTCTGAAAAAATTCAAGAGAAGCATTTATCTGTCCAAACAGTATACTATGTTTACTGTACTGTACATTTAGTTATATGATACGACAGATAATGAGGGCCAAATTGGGGGGGATTGAAGAATCATAGTCCATAGACTAATATAACCAGAATTGAACAAATGGCTGAATGAATGGATGAAGCACTGTTTCAATGAGCTGTATGGGTACCAAAAATTTGTTCGTGTCTGTATGTGTGTTCTGAGCTCTAGATGTCTGGACACTGTCACAGGCAGCCCTGAAGGCCTGCTTTAGTGCCTCATTTATCCTCGAATGAAACAAGCCTGTGATATCCGAGAGAAGCCTGCGATGTGACACCCTTTACCCCCGTTTAAACCTTCAACCAACCTCCAAATGTCTGCTGGAAATAGCAGGACGATAGTGTTCAATCCGTGTGTGTGTGTGTGTATGTGTGTGTGTGTGATGGTCTGTGATAACTCATACGCATTTCAATGAAGGTGTCGGGCTTTTCATTTGCATTTTAATTATCCTTACAGATCTGGTAGAAGGCGGAGGAGCAGGGATCCGATCAAGTGTCGAGTAAGACAGCCACACTCTCGGAGTAAAGCTACAGTATTTTCCAGCTGGACCAATACAGCTAAAGTGAAAGAAGGAACTAAAGTGATAAAAAGCTGACCTTTGGATGAACTTTAAAGAAGAACAGTGACAGTTCCACAGTCCTAAACGCACACGCCACCTGCTATCACCTACTCAACATGGCCAGCTCAATATTTTTCTTCCCGAGCAGATTTCCCTCCATAGTGACTCGGAGAATGAAGAAAAAGACCCCAGAGGGAGGCGAGTGAACAGAGGAGGGCTTATTCAAAGGTGACAGTTGTGTTGTGTTCCAGGTGATCCAGGCCGAGAGAGACAGAGAGAGAGAGAGAGAGAGAGAGAGAGAGAGATGGTGGAAATATCCTTCCAAATGCTGCGATATGGCCCAGAATTAAATATTGACCCTTATAAACAGAAGGCTGTGGTGATAAAGAACCGTCTGCATTTATATTTAAGAGTCACACACCAGAGGCCAGGTCCCTGTGCGGCTGTTTAAGGAAACCGCACCGCTGTAGACCAACCGGATTGGAAATCAATAAGTCTCAATCGCCTGCTTGTAAAGATAGATTTCTTCGGGCATGTAATGAGGCGTATTGGGGATCCGTTTGTCTGAACCGACTCTCATCTGTTTGCAGATAAGACTTTATACAGGGCCAAACTGACACATCAGGGACTAGTTCATGGAATCTAATCAAGCAGCCAGAATAGCACACTACTAAAATGTCAGGTCGGAGGTCACGTCATTACATTTCACTCATCCAAGTGAGTGATGCCAAGAACCCTAAGCTACATATCGAGGAATGTCATTTAAATGATGCGTTATGCATAATCATGAGTCACACGCCGTGCAAGAAGTGCTGGAAGACGTGCCAGGTTAACGCGCATGCGCGGTTCTGGACGCGTGCCCTGTTCGCACCTTGCTGCTTATGCAGATGTCCACAGTACCACCTTGCGGCTTAGTGCGGGACTGTGTGTGTGTGTGTGTGTGTGTGTGTGTGTGTGTGTGTGTGTGTGTGTGTGTGTGTGTGTGTGACCGGACAGTGCATCTTCAGAAGACAGAAACGCTGCGTTTTCATGCGTTTTTTTTTTTTGTTTTGTTTTAAAACTCATGTCACACTCCTTCCTCCAGTCGGAGGTGTGCGTGTTTTTCGGGATGTTTTTCCCCAGATTAGCAGACAGTGCATGGAGTTTTCCTTTGAGTTTCGATCAAAGATGCCATTCCTTCCTATCCCAGCTTTATCACCCCATCCAGATCATCCTGATACCCCATCCTGCCTGTACACCCAGCCAATAACCTCCTGAGTTCTAGTTCAGAAAATCACAACATCACACTGCAGAATTTAAAAAATATATAGTAATATATAAGTGCCACAGGTAAGTCGTGGTGGTAAATTAAACCTGTGGATTTTTTTCCCCAGCACACTTTTTTTAACCAAAGCCCATGCATGCATCACTGATCAGTTGCGCGCGCGGGGTAAATAGTTCCAGTTCCGACTCACACCAACACGTTTCTACGACTGCAGGACCAATTTCAAAGTCAAATTCTACATGACATTAGGACATGCATGGCTGTTCCAATCCTCAGGCTTACAAAACAGGTTTGCAATTGTTTACTGCACACATAATAATAATAATAATAATAATAATAATAATGATAATAATGATAATAATAATAATACAATCTCAGCACAGCTCCATATGAAGTGCATACATGGTAGAACTCAGATCTGCACGAGAATAAAACACCAAAACCAGAACAAAATCCGCCCCCCACGCACGCACACACACACACACACACACGCATGCACACACACACACATGCACACACGTATAGCATATGCATATGCACAGTGGCTGTGCTGTCTCTTACCTGTGCAATATCTGCACCACAGGACTCTCCCTAAGCTGCGCACTGACTTCATGGGATATGGCCAAACATGAGCATGCAACAAACGAGAAGGAGAACAGATAGGAAAGTCTCCCCCCCCCCAAAAAAAAAAAAAAAAAAAAAAATCCTTCGGTCCCCGGTTAAAAAAAACAAAACATCCAATCCAAAGAGTATGACGAAAAGAAGGAAAGATGGGGCACTCTTGTTGATCCGGATGGATGAATACAATGCGCCCGAGCATTAAAATGCACAGATTTCAGGTTGCCTGTACAGAGAAAGACGGAGAGATTAAAGGGAGAGACAGCAGAGCTGGACCTCTCTCTCTCTCTCTCTCTCTCTCTCTCTCTCTCTCTCAGTTGCCATTGGACTGCGCCGAGTGAAATTTACAAAGCTCACAGCCAATAGATTGCTGCATTCACTCCATCACCGTTAACCAGCTGCGAAATCCTTTTAAACTTCACCCGGAGCGCGCGACTCCCACTGGACTCAAATACTCATGTTGCGCGTGCAGTTTCCCCCTTATACAGTCTGCTTTATTATTATTATTATTATTATTATTATTATTATTATTATTATTATTATTATTATTCAACTCGGTCATTACATGCATCACGTCCCTGATCAGTGCACTGCGGATCCCCGGAAGTTGTACTAATTACCGGACAGTAGGCGATCTGCGCACTTTTGTTCACGTCGGATGGGAATGTTCGGGTCGCGCGCGCGACCATACGCAGACGACTACGTGATCAAAAAGGGCATGCGCCGCCGCCCGCACGCGCTCATCAACCTCTCCCTCCCCAGGGCCATGGAAATGGATTCGGGATACGGCATTGGCCAAGGGTGACCGCGTGAGATGAGGAGGGTGCATGAGGGAGGAAGGGAGAAAGAAAATGTATCCATCATTTACGTGTGTATCCATCATGCCTTGCCCGTGCGTTCCAGTGCTTAGGGGGGGAAAAGAGTATCACCAAGTGTTCTCTCTCATCCGTCATTATTACACACTGAGTGAAGTGTGCTGGAGTGTGTTACAGAATCATCGACTCTGTGCTTCTCCCTGCAAGACATACTCGATCGAGTCCCAATGACTGTCATGCCATGTGTCAAAGTATTATTAAAGGGGAGATATGATGTTTTTACCGTGCATGTTCAACGACACCAGTTTCAAATAAAAAGGTTATTGCATGTTTAATTTTTTTGCCCATAAACACAAGTCTGGGGGCTTGGTGAGGGTTTTTCTGTGAGTAGTTTGTATGTTCTCCCTGTGCCTCTCCCTGTGGGTTTCCGCAGGGTTCTCTGGTTTCCTCCCACAGACCCAAGACATGCGTATTAGTCTAACTGGCTGTTCCAGTTTGCCCCTAGGTGTGAATGGTTTTGTGTCTGTGTGTTGGCCGTGCGATGAACTGGTGAGCTGTCCAGGGTATACGCCGCCTTCGTCCAGACTTGGCTGAGAGACTCCAGCCTCCCCGCGACCCTAACAGTTTTAAACGGTAAGGCAAATGGATGTATGGATAGTGCGTCACAGGATTTATGATTAGCTGGCCTGACCAAAATTTTTACATGCAGAAAAAAAAGGGTTTTCAGCTGGTGAAATTGTGTTGGCATGTTTATTTTTACAAAAAAAGCTTTTCACCTAACTCTAATACTGAGCCTAGGTTTTTACACATTCAATCATTTCACAAGCTCTAAATCTTTTTGGCATTAATTTGACCCCATGAGGGCAGCACAGTGGCTCAGCAGTTAGCACTGTCAACTCACAGCAAAAAGCTTGTAGGTTTGAGCTGAGGGTCACGGCTGACAGGGCTCGTTCTGCGTCGTGTTTGCATGTGGGGTTTCCTCTGGGTGCACTTCCAACAGTCCAACAACATGCACATTAGGTCAGGTGGGTACTCTCAATTTCTGTTAGGTGTGAATGGTTGTTTGTGTCTGTGTTAGCCCTTCACTAAACTGGTGACCCGTTCAGGTTGTACCCCGCTTCCCACCTGAAGTGAACTTGGATTGGCTCTAGCTTTCCCCACAATGCTGGTGAATAAGTGTTCCACATTATATATGGATAAACTGATCCCATAGACTTCCCATAGCCTGGGGTCCAAAAAGTCTGAGCTTCTATCAGTTTTTATTTAAAATCAAAACTCAGAATGTCTTAGATTTTTGAAATATATAAAATAATGGAAGGGGATGTGCGACATCTTTAATATTACATATTCCAAACTGTGCGCTATTTCTATGTCCCTATTTATTCATTCATTCATTCATTTTCTGAACAGTTTAATCCTAATGAGGAGATGAAGCCCATCTCAGCCGACTCTGGGTGAGGGCAGAGTACACCCTGGACAGCTTGCCAGGCCATCGCAGGGCAGAAGCACACTGACGGCAATGCAGCCTACTCTTGATGAAAACCAGCTATGGTTCTTTTACATGCCTCTCACCACAGACAGTGAGAGACATGGCTGGCCTTTGATAACCCAGTTAGCTGCACTGGGGGGGGGCAGCAGTGATACTCGTTGATAGTGGGGCTTGAAACCCTGACCTTGGGATCAGTAATCCAGCACCCTACCTCCGGGTCACCACTGCCCCGTCCCTATTTAAATGTAGGCAAATATTAACTGCTTTGTACAAGAGGTCAGATTTTCTTCATGCATAACGTCTTCTGTTGCAGCGTGTGATCAGACAACACTCATTGATTTGATCTAAAATGGATCATAGGGTTTTGTACAGGCATCTGGAGTCCATGCCAGCTTGAGTGTACACTGTCATTAAAGCAGAATGTCAATATACCAAATACGAAAAAAGTCTGAAATTCATGTACATATTTCAAAGCAACTTTATTTTTCACTCAAGGTCAAATCAGTTTATTATTTTTTTTATTAGTGTAGCACTTTTAACAATGAACAAAGCAACTTTACAGAATAGACAGATTCCGTTATCAAGCAAATAACCAAATAGACACATGAATTTATCCATCCAATCATTTGTTCATTCATTCATTTTCCAAAACAGCTAATCCTATTAGGGTCGCAGAGAAGATGGAGGTTACCGCAGCCAACTCCTGGTAAAGACAGTGTACACCCTCAACAACTCACCAGTATTATTCTTTCATTCATTCATTCATTTTCTACACCACTTAATCCTATTAGGGTAATGGGAGACTGGTGCCCATCTCAGCTGACTCTGGGCGAGGGCAAGGTACACCCTAAACAGCTCGTCAGGCCACTGCGTGTCCAACACTCATACAACAATTCACATTCACTTTCACACCTAGGGGCAATTCGGAACAGCCAATTAGCCTACTGTGCATGATTTTGGACTGTGGGAGGAAACCAGCGTACCCGGAGGAAACCCACACAAGCACTGGGAGAACATGCAAACTCCACACAGAATCGCCCGAAGCCCGGGAATCAAACCCAGGCCTTCTTGCTGTGAGGCGGATGTGCTAACCCACTGCGCCACCGTGCCACCCTCACCAGTATTAATTATCATCATTAAATAAACATAAGAATTTACAATTTTTTCTATGTCATTAAATCCTGTACATCCCTAATAAGCAAGCCTGTGACAGCAGATGTAAAGAAAAACATCCTAAGACAACATGAGGAAGAAGCGTTGAGAGGAACCAGACTCATGACAGAAACCAGTCCTCGTTTGTGTGACACTAGATAGTGGAGAGAAATTCCTTTTATAACTGTGTATTATGTGGTCAAAAAGTACAACTGTGTAGCAGGAAATTTGGTATAGTGTTATATGAGGTCTGTTTACCTCTGCCGAGGAGGTTGTTTTTGTTGGTGTTGTTTAGTTTGTTTGTCTCTTGTTTTTGTTTGTTTCTTTGCAACTTTATGCACACAGTTATGAACAGATTTTAATAAATTTCCTTGGAGCGGTGGAGTACGGTCCAAGTAACACGTCATTTGATTTTGGATCAAATTCTAGATCCAGGAATTTTTAAAAGATTTTTTAATATTGTGTGATAGGAAGATTTTTCGGGATATGTGGTGCAACAGGCCCAGCAGGACGTGCTGGGTACTTTGTTCATTTTCAGCATAGTGGAGATTTGTGCTTTCTGAGTACCTCTAGTTTGTTAAAGCTGTCAACACCTCATTGAAATAATGTTTGTATCAACAGCAGTCGAAAGCCATCTTCACTGTTTCTAAGTGCATCTTTAGGGTGTGTGTATATGGGCCCATCATCATTAAAGTAATAAGCTGTTGCCAAAAATATAATTTGTGTTATAATATGCACGTTACATCAACAGGCTACTTTAAATTACCAATAGATGTGAATATAAGTGTAAAATTTTGTTGGTCTTTATGTTATGATCCCCTCTCGCCAGTCAGCTGTGATTTGCTGCAGCTTCCCCGGTGACCCTGACAAATAAGCAGTATAGATACGTAGATGTATGTGCATGTATTAGATTTTATTGTAGGATGTCCCATGTAATGGGCGGACCACATAGTGGTACCCTTGACAGCCGGACCTTGTGTCCATCTATCTGTCAAGATGTCCTGCTGGTGTGTCACATGGCCTACACATTCTGTGACATCATCACCTACTGTTTTTTTTTTTGTCACCCTTTACGCATTGCTTCCAGTTTAATCCGGAGAGCGTTTCTGTGTGGAGTTTGCATATTCTCCCAGTACTTGCGTGGGTTTCCACCAGGTACCCTGGTTTCCTCCCACAGTCCAAAGACATGCATATTAGGTTTATTGGCTGTTCCAAATTTCCCCTAGGTGTGAGTGTGAATGATTGGGTGTGTGTGTGTGTTGGTGTGAGTGTAAATTTGTAAAAAGCTGTGTAAAAAGCTGTACCCCGTCTTCGCCCAGAGTCGGCTGAGATAGGCTCCAGCCTCTCTGTGACCCTAGTAGGATAAAGCAGTCAAGTATATGAATTAATATATGAATGAATTAGCATTTAACAAGAAAAATATAGGGAGCTGGCAGTGATAGAGCTAGTCATTATTCATTGAAGTGAAAGTTGCTGATACTGTGAATGTGTGAATATAAAGTAACGTTTTAAACCTGTAGCTATCATTATATTGCTTCCTTTAATCAGCCTGAGGGATCTCCCTTTTCTTAATGAGTTCATTTTCTTTGTCTCCCTTTGTGGAAATGCTTTCCCAGGTATCATGTATAGTTGAGGTTTTACAACCCAGATCAACTATATGACTGACTGCCTCTTCTCAAGCATCCATTTATGTTTTCACAGCTCAGAAGAGTTTAATATCTGGGGGAGGGGCAGCGATACACATGCTATGAGACTAAATATGGCATACAGCAGTAGTCCAACATCATATTTTTTTTCCAACACGAGGTGACATCTGCACCAAAAATCACGAGCATGTTTATGGACCCATAATTTTCTCCGAGGAGGACAGAGAGAAACAATGACATGGTCGATCCAGATGGAAATAAAACCAGAGTAGCGCCTGTAAAATAGGAAACCCCATATATTTTTTAAGCCCAGTTAACATAGGGGTAAAAAAGCACAACATGGTATAAAGAGACAAATTAAGCAGAGTCTAATATAAAACAGGTAAACACCAATGATAATGTGAGGGCAGAGACAGGACTACAACCCAGAGAAAGGTACAGGGCAAAACATGAACACAACGCATTAGATCTTTAAAGTAGCTGTAGCAGTGTCCATATATATA
>JBCNYH010000009.1:9264443-9282709 GCA_039654325.1 Tandanus tandanus
TATATATATATGCTTACGACCCAATACAGGTAAAGACAAATTACAAAAGGAATGTAAATAATCATATCTTGACATACACAATATATATATCTGTGTGTGTGTGTGGGTAAGCAAGGTCAGTACAGTACATGATCATATTAGAGATCGACAAGTGGTCACATTTCAAGGACGCAATTACATATATGCTGCTTATTTCATTTCAGTCCACAAAATTACAAAGTGAAATTTATTTTCTTCTGACAAAATGGCATATTAAAATAAATAAATAAATTAATAAATAAATTAATTAATTAATTAATTAATAAATAAATAAAAACCACAGCACTCAAAGCACAAGAAACAACCTACAAAGTGGATATTTTAAATTTCATTCAATTGTGTTTCTCTTGGGAAGTTTTTAAAATTATGTTCATCTCTGGTCATGTGTTGGACAATGTAATCATTAATTTTAATTATAATTGCTTTATGGTCCATCAAGTGCTAAGAAAATGCATTTGGTACAAAATTTAGAACCCTCGTCTATTCATTTGCTGAACCGTTTAATTCCATTTGGGTCTCCGGAAGCCTATCTCAACCGACTCTGTGTGAAGGTGGGGTACATCATGAACAGCTTGCCAGTCTGTCACAGGGACAACGCACACACACACACAACCATTCACACTCACACCTAGGGGCAATTTGGAACAGCCAATTATCCTAATGTGCAAGTCTTTGGGATGTGGGAGGAAACCAGAGTACCCTGCAAGCATGGGGAGAACGTGCAAACTCCACACAGAAACACCCTCGCGAAGCTTGGACTGGGACCTTCTTGCTGTGAGGTGTACGTGTTAATCACTATGCCACCATGCTGCCCACAATATTCATTAGGTTTTAGGAAAATAACTATTCAGCAGCTCCTAAGTGGTTTATTGAATAGTTAAGCATTAAAGATTGTACTTGAAGCCCTTCAAGGACCCTCCAAAAGGTGTATCTGAAAAGGCTGATGGTAAGAGAAGACATTTTTTAAGAGTTTAATAATGAGCATGAAAAATACCTGATTCAGTGTTGTACTTTTTTAAGGGGAGGGGGTGTGTTGATAATTTAGGAATCCCATCCTCCTAAAGAGTCTCTTCTTGGAACTTAAACCTGTAAGCGTTTTTGGGCGGCACGTTGGCGTAGTGGTTAGCACGTCTGCCTCACAGCAAGAAGATCCTGGGTTTGAGTCTCAGGCTCGGGCATTTCTGTGTGGAATTCGTATGTTCTCATGTGGTTTTCCTCCTGGTACACCGTTTTCCTCCCACAGTCCAAAGATATGCACATTAGGTTAATTGGCTATTCCAAATTGCCCGTAGGTGTCAGTGCGAATGGTTGTTCAGTTCGATTTAATTCAGATTTATTTGTATAGCGCTTTTTACAGTTTTACAATTGACATTGTTGCAAACCAGCTTTACAAATTTGGTAAAGAACTTAAACATTTCTATATAAACCCTATATACACATGTTGTGTGTACGTTGGCCTCGTGCTGATCTGGTGAGCTGTTCAGGGTGTACCCTGCCTTTGCCCAGTGTTGGCTAAGATAGGTTCCAGGCTCTCCGTGACCATAATAGGATTAAGCGGTTTGGCACATGAGTGAGTAAGTGAGAGTTCTTCCAATAGCACCTGCAGAAGAGCTCTAATCATCAAACCAAAATATTTTTCACGGGTTGAGTGATTGGATGCACAACACTTTCTATATTCCTTAAAGTGTTCTTCATGAAACAATCTCTGATTGGTAAACCCTCTGTTATATGATTCTACATACCTTAGCTATAACATTAACACAGCAGCCCCATACACAGCAAACTGCAATGCACTGTGTGTTCTGACTCATAACTCGCATTAACAGTTTCACTAGTTTGTGCTACTGTAGATCTTCTCTGGGATCAGACCAAACATACTCGCCTTCACTCCTCATCAATGAACCTTGGGCTCCCATCACACGCTTGCCAGGTAACTAGTCATCCTTCCTTGGACCACCTTTGGTAGGTACTTACCACTGCATACCAGGAACAGCCCACAGGGCCTCCCATTTTTGAAATTAATAGATCCAGTTTTTTAGTCTTCACACTGTTGTCAGTCACTCATATCATAACGCTTGCTCATTTTTTTCTGCTTACAGCACATCAACTTCAAGAACTGACTGTTCACTTTATGCATAATACATCCCACTCCCTGGCAGGTGCCAATGTAGCAAGATAATCATTTTTTTCTTCACCTGTTAGGAAATTAATAGATTTAATGTTATGGCTGATCAGTGTAGAACCTTTAAGGTTGCCCTAAAACACAAACCAAAGAGGCTCTCTGGATAATTAAGGCCTCTTCCAGTAGCTCAACCCAAAAAGAAGACTGTTTCTAGATTTAAGGGTTATAGAGGATGGAGCGGTGATAGACAGCTATTTTTAAAAGAGTGTACCAATATACATAGCAGGTAGGTCAGCTAACGTGCACCATTTTTGTATTGTAATCTTGAGTCCCCTCTTCGCCATTTTTTAGGAAATTTGTCATCATCAGGTTCTTTTACCTCAACCATTGAGGTGAGTCAAAGATCCTGGAGTTTCAGTTGTTTTCTCTCCAATCTGAGTTTGGGCTTCAGTTCTTGGCCCCTCATTTCCCATCTCGCCTGAGTAGAGTGGTGTTATGGATTTCTTCTTTGTTTTCACGCATATTTTAGATTGAAGAGTACACCATATGGACAAAAGTTTGTGGACACCAAACCATTACACCTAACCACCATTCCAGATTTATTCCCCTTTGCTGTAATAATAAGCTCAATTCTTCTGGGAAGGCTTTCCACTAGATTTTGAAGCATCGCTGGCAGGGTTTGCTCAGTAAGCCACAAGAGCATCAGTGAGGTCAGGCGCTGAAGTTGGCTGTAGAGGTCTGGGGCTCAGTGAGAATTCCAGTTCATCCCAAAGGTGTTCAGTGGGGTTAAGGTTAGGCCTCTGTATAAGACACTCTAGAGTTCCTCTGCATTACGTTTCACTCAAACCATGTCTTCATGGAGGTTGCACACAGGGGCATGAAACAGGTTTCAGCATCAGTCGTTAATTTATTTCATTTTCCAAACTGCTTTATCCTTTGCAGAGAGGTTGGAGCCTATCCCAGCTGACTCACAGGGCAACACAGACACATAAAGACATAAGGGCAATCGAAAATATCAAATCAGCCTGAAAGAAAATGGCCACAACCAGAGGAAACCCACATGAGTACAAGAAGAACATACAAACTCCACACAGAACGCTCTGGCATGGCACAGGGCTTGAACCCAGGACCTTCTTGCTGTGAAGCAGAAGTGCTAACCACTACGTCAACATGCCGTCCTCTTCTTACTAGTGAAGAGAAAATATAATCCTACAGCATCCATTTTACACTTTAAACTTTGCCGCTATAGATGCAGAACTACTTGTGGATAGGCGTCTATATACTTTTAGCCATAGAGAGTATAGGGATTATCAGATGATGGATACATAAAATAATCAAATTTCCTGTTTTTTAGACTTTCTCCAAATAGTTTGTGGAAAGCACATAGCTCATATCCCTATTTTCACACTAGTAAGAGAAAAAGGGATTTATTTTCCTCTGTATGAACGATACAGAGCTGTGATTTCGGCATTAATATTTAGTAGTCTTGAAGAAACTTGCTTGCTCGTGACTGTTGGCAAAACAAATTGTGACATTGAGCATTTTTCATACCGCCCCACATAGCCGGTATCTAAAGCCAGTCGAGTGAGGTTTTGTAAAGATAAAAGACTTCTGATTAAGCCAAGACTTTATGGCATTGTTGCATACCCTTACTGCAGTTTCATTTCACTGCTGATTTCCTGCTCATACTACAGAGCCTTGAGAAATATTAGTTTCCCAAACTATTGAGTACAACTTAATCATCAGAGGTAACAATGAGAAAAAAATAAAATAAAATAACGGATACACAATGACCCTTCTGAAATCTATTCACAGCAAACAAATCAAGGGCAACACAATTTCCCCAAAGAGCATCAAATGTTCTCAAGAAGTCTTTGTGTTAACTGTGAAGTAAAACACATTACAGGACTAATTTAGGATTGAAATTCTGAACAGATTCTCAAAAGGCCCTGCTGGGGAAATGAAGCCTGTTAGGTAAAATGACTGGTATGAGCAAAAAAGTTTTAACATTAAAAAAGTAACCTACTTAAATCTATTTTAAGTTCTGGACCTTTTGGGATATCAATGAAAAAATGGAACAATTCCATTAAAGGGCAATAAAAGTTTTAACCACATGTTTTGAGTCATTGGATTTCAGATGAATATCTAACATATATCTACATGTAAGCAAACTTGATCAATCAGTTTTCCTTTTGTTCCTTAGGACAGTCTTAAACATTATAGTATATACTACATAGAACCATGCAATAAAAGATTTCCTGTAGGAAATGATTCCACTGGATACCTTCAGGATGGCACGGTGGTGTAGTGGTTAGCATAGTGGTTATGGGCAGCCATGTCCTAATGGTTAGGAAAGCGGGTTTGGGAACTAAAGGTCACCAGTAGGATCAATGTGCGGCGGGGGGAGTGAGCAGCACCTTCCCTTCCTCCACCTTCATGACTGAAGTGCCCTTGAGCTAGGCACCTAACCCCCAACTGCTCTCCAGGTGCTGCAATGTGTGGCAGCCCACTGCTCCAAGTGTGTTTGTGCTCACTGTTTATGTGTGTGCTCACTTTGGATGAGTTAAATGCAGAGCCAGAATTTCCCTTGGGATAAATACATTTAAAAAAAAAATACAATAAATAAATAAAAAAGCTTCACTGCAAGAAGGTCCTGGGTTCAAGTCCTGGGCATGCACATTTGCATGTTCTTCCCATGCTTGTGTGGGTTTCCAATTCAAAGACATGCACATTGGCTGTTCCAAATTGACCCTAGGTGTAAATGTTTGTGTTTGTTTGCCCTGCAATGGTCTATCAAGCTGCTCAGGGTGCACCCTGCCTTTGCCCAGTGTCGGCTGAGAAAGGCTCCAGCCTCACTGCAACCCTTATAGAGGATTAAGCCTTCAACATTTGCAGTTCCCAAAAAAAAACATAATCCCAAGTCTCATCTTTGCTTTAGTGGATATCCTCACCTCACACACTCACTCATTTGGTGAACCGATTAATCCTATTAGGGTTGCAAGGAGACTGCAGTCAACACTGGAAGGGTACACCCTGAACACACAAACACAGAAACATTCACACTCAAACCTAGGGATGATTTGGAACAGCCAATTAACCTAATGTGCATGTCTTTGGACTGTGGGAGCAAACCGGAGTACCCGGAGGAAACTCATTCAAGCATGGGGAAAACATGTGAATGCCACACAGAAACGCCCTTGGGACTCAAACCCAGGACTTTGCTGTAAGGTGGACATGCTAACCACTACACCACTGTGCCACCTAATATCCTCAGATGGATTCTGTAAAATTACGAACTGCTGTTGTAATCATAAAAATAGTCCTGTGCTCCTTAAAGGACCCATAATCCCAATGCATTCATACAGGACATCCTTTCACATCATTAAGTACTTTTAGTTTGACTTTTCTTTCCCGATTTGATTCAGAAGACAGTGTGTTCTTGTTTGAGCCTGGTCCATCTTAAGGTTACCTCCACATGTCATCTCTGGGAGGTTTTCCATGCCATAGTCCAAGCTCCAAGCTTGCTCATTACAGATTTAAATCTCCATCTGAAAAGCTGTCACCGTGTCTAGTGTTAAAAATTTCCATTTCCTATATTCTATAAATCTCTATTTATCTCTATTTTGCCTGCTATATTACCATGTTTCCCAAAAAAAAAAAAAAAAAACAAACAAAAAAAAAAAAAAAAGTCATCCTATCTCCCAGTGGTAAAGAACCGCTTAAGAATTCCTGGATCCAAAATTTGTCTGGATCATCTCCAAAATCTAATGGAGCCCTTCTTGTCTAAAGCACCACTTCTAGTAGACATTTCATGAAAATTTGCACAAAACTTTTTGCATAATCCCACTTTGAACACACACACACACACACACACAAGCTGAAGGTAAAACCACCTCATTGGCACAGGTAAAAGCCAGCTCTCCTCTGTCATACTCCAGTTAACAAATCAGGAGGATTTTGCATTAACATATGCTTCCTTCTAGACATACAAAGGCATCTTTTCTAAATTAAGTACTTCTAGATTATCTCACAGAGTGTATTTGTACTTCACAGGTGTGTGTAGGAGGAAAACACAGGGATGCAATTTGCAGAATAAGTAGTCGAGGCAGATAAATCCAAAGGCACAGTTCAAGTTCAAAATCAGAGAGCAGGCAAAGGTCAGCTGATCAGATATATAACAGGCAGGCATCAAACACAGAAACAGAATATCAAACGTTGGGCAGGTAATCCGCAACAGGAAAACAAAACAAGTCACACACAGTAATACTGAATACTGAATCAAGGCTTGGTAATGACTGGTTGCAAAACACAAAGGGCAGTACTTCACAACATGTTTGTTGTTTGTTTGTCTTTTGTTTTTTAACGCGATTGCTGACTGCATTAATATCCCGGTTTCTCATCAAAACTTTTTGAAAGGGGTTTTTGTTTTTTGTTTTTTAATAGAGAAATGAGGTGACTGTCGAAGCTCAAAAGAGTGACTGAAGCTATACAATACACCCTAGATAAGCAGTCTTTTACATGTACATTTAACATGTATAAAACTCTGAACAACTGTCTGTAGAACAGCAGCCTTGCAGTACCCAAATTTTTTTTAAAATATAACTATTTCAAACAGAACTAAAAAAGTGTTATTTTGTAAAAGTCAATTTTTCATAGCCGTTCCCATCTAAAAATATGTAGAGGGACAATCTGAATAAGGAAATGTCAAGGTTTAGTCAAATGACCAATGCTAACCCCCTGTACATACCCTCTGAAGATAAGTAGTTTTTATGCATGTCGAAAAAAATCACGATTTTGTTGTTTTGAGTGGGATTTCTGTACTTTTTCAGATATAATTATCAACCTGATCTTAATATATATAGCCAGCAATGTCATGTTGTATCAGATGCTTCTTCTTTTGCAAGACTGATATTGGTGGAAAGTGAAACAAGGCATTTAAGGATCAGCAGATCAAGGAGATTGCAAATATTGCAGTTGACTGCTGCAGAAACAAAGATCTGGATGCACTGAAGAGTTTGGAGGCCCGTTTACATCTACTGCTGCCATAGATGAGTACATAACCAGTGATTTTGATGAAGACACCAAGCTCAGACACCTTTACCTTGAGGTCCGCTATGCTGGTGACACATCTCTTTCACTGCAAAAAAACAGTGATCTCTTCTGCCTCGTGAAGGATCATAAGAAGCTGTCAATCAAAACTAATGCAAAACTAATAAATCTTAAACTGTATCATTTCCTGTGCACAGGTTACTCTGAATGACTTTAATGAGGCAATGAATACAATACTGGATCAGTCCAACTGATGGGAAGTGCATGCGTTACCCATATGATTATCTTATTACTCACTTGTAAACCATTTTCAAATATTTTCAGCACAAACAGTGTCTTTTTAATACTTTTATGTTAATTGCTTATATATACATCTCAGTTAATATAGTTTGTATGATTAAACTAATTATCATGAATTAATTCTAAATTTTATTCATAATCAGGTGTTAGATTTTAGAAGAAAATGCTATTTTTGGGGGGTCCTAACTTCAAGGGGTATGTACAGCGGGGTTACCTTTGAGTAAATGCATTATGTATGGTATTTTCCCACTCAGAAAGACCAGGTACATATTTTTAAAGGGGTAAATAGAAATATTAGTGCTAACAACAACCCCTAATTTTACGTTGACTGAGGCGTTTTCTGAGGTTTTGAGTGTGGTTTTATAATAAAATAAAATATTTATATTGTATTTATATTTATATAATAATTGATGCAGTGCCAATACACAGGTGCTGGCGCTGATGAAAAACCGAGATTTCTTTTTTTAAATCCAGCCTTAGTGCATTATCGCCACTCTTTGGTCTGGGGATCTTTGCTTTGGCTCCAGCTTCTCTCTCTGGAACACACACAGAACTCCCATAAACAGGCTTATTTACTAGCCAGACAAAATACAAACCATGTAGCAGAAACCTAACCACAGTTTACCGTGAAGTCTAGTTGGTTATCCTATAACTGTAATTGGAGTCCTAAATCATTTTAGTAAAAGAGTTGATATCACCAGCACTGTAGAGTCATTTTCACAGTTTCTGAGTGTAGGCGCAGGAGCGAGGGGCTTCCAAGATGACAACCTCAACCCCTGGGTCCATACTGGTAGAGACTGTTGGATTTATTCTGTAGTAGGTCTGTCCTACCTTCTTTTGCCTTCAAATTATTTATTTGTATTCAAAATATCATTATTTATCCTAGCTGTAATTATTTTTCTTCTCATATCAATTTTAAATATGTTTGTAACCAGATAACGCTAAAATCAGAAACCACCATCTGTGAACTTGAATAAAGTCCTTATATCGTGAGTGAGTGATCAGATGGGTTGTGAACAGGTGCACCCGTGGTCATGTGGTGTTTGAGACAGAGGTCATGTGACTGTAAGCGGTGTAATGGATGATGGGAAGTGAAGTGAGGGTCCCGAGAATGGGAATGTATAGATGCTGTGACATTATATTTAAACATTTGGCTTCTAACATACAGTATGTTCTCTTGGAAAATCCTAAAAGATCCTCTGTTGGATAGTTGAACCTACAACAGAGTGTTTGCAAGAAATATAGATTGGTTAAGAGCCACATCGAGAACCATAAAGAGGTGCAAACCCCTCTCAAAAAAAGACCCTGGCTTCTATATTCTGTGTTACTGCATTTATAATACCTGAAGGATTATTGGAAATTGTTTTCTCTGGTCAGTAGAATGCAACAGTTTTATATTATATGGGGAATTGTACCTAGCTTTTTGTTGGACTCTCAAAAAACTTACCCTGACCTCCCAATAAATCTACTTTTTATGATAAATTTGGAAGCTTGGTGCCAATGAATATTAATATATAGGTTAAATATTTATGCGAGCATGAATAAATAATCTCTTATTAACTTTTCTAGCACTCTAATGAATTACGACGGGATTTTTCAGAATATAAATCCTGCCAAACATTACTTTATGGTTTTAATTACATGCTATTGGTAGAAAAATGCTTCTCTTTCCTGGTCTTCTAATGATCCTCTGTGCTTTGTAAATCTCATTTTCAAATCCAATAAGAGGCAGAACAGAATCTATATTGGATGAATGTCAAAGTCATGCATAAATGTCTTTTCCAATTCTCCGCTTAAAATTAATCTTTCATTTCTATGTGAGAGACAAAGGCAAAAAAAAAAAAAAAAAATTAAAAATATGAGCACAACTTAGTATATGGAATGAAAAATAATATTTGTGAGTAATGTATGAATGTAACCTTTAAACTGAAATTCGGATATCTCAACCTTATGGCCGAGTATAAGTGTTTTTCTTTTGATGCTGATTCCTGTTACATCACTTTCCTTAGACTAATATCATCTAATGTAAGCACTCATATTATTAGATGGTGACAGGGAAGGTTGTAAAGAAAAGTTGGCCAGAGAGCTGCTAGTTAATTAAATAACAAGGGCTTCCTGTTTTCAGCTGATCAGCTTTGTGGTTCGACCAGGTCCTCCCTCAAGTCATTTTTTTTTTTTTAAGTATCTACTGCAGTGTTACAGTCAAAGTCTTTCTACAGTTCATCGTCTCTTTCATTTCTAAATAGTGTCCTTTTAAAATGTCTTTTTAAAAGACCTTTTATAATTTTAGTCCTTTTATTCATAACAAAGGAGAAAATTAATGTGAATGACAAGCAAAAAAGACAATGCCTATGTCTGTATATGTTTATTATTTTAAAAGCGTATTGCATTCACTAAAGCAAAAAAATGGCCCAGTCTTTCTGAATTAATTAGGTAATAAAAAAAAAAGAAAGAAAGAAATTATTAGATTTTTCCATGGAAAAAAGCTATGTTTTTCTAAATTATTGAGATGATTCAATTAAAAAAAGGCTTTCCTTGTTGAGAGATTGATTGGATGCATGTTCCATTTGTTTAGTTTAATTCAGTTTTACATTTTTGGGAGGTTTGAGACATTGGGAGATACTCCTGACTTTAAAGGTGCACATTCACTAGTGAATATCCTGTGTGTTTTGTCTTCCATTATCAGTTCTTTTTTTTAAATTTTGGCTGAATACAAAGGTTTCCTGGTAAAACCACCCCATTCGGACTTTTACATCTTGTTTTGGTTCTGTGTTTGTTTACAATAACAATACAAAGACCGTGTGCCCAGAGGAACGAACTTGCACATGTGCAACACTTATTCATAGAAAGTGGAAAAGTCCGAGATCAAATGTTAAGAAACAGAACGAGGCATACAATTTCAGCAGAAATAAAAAAGATGGCAATGTTTACTAGTATCATTGCACCCCTCACAGGGATCACTGATACTCATGTACAGGACTAAGCAAATAGTTCCAAAAAGAGGTTGTGGCCGATTCCATTTTATTTTCAAGAGATAACACTGTGTTTCAAGTTTATTTAATATTCCTGAGAAGTGAATTGGCCCCTTTAAGTAATATAGATGATACTGGTATTATGTCGACTTTAGTGTTATTGTTATTAGTATATCGACACCTAGTGTACTTCCTAAGAGCTTTTCCAGATGTTGAGACAATTCATTAAACTAACGGCAGATTTTTTTCATGCAAATTTATCTCATCAATTCAGAAAAATAGACCTGATGATTCCATGAAAGAAAATTCTCATTAATACAGAAAAAAAACAGCCATTTTTTCCTCAGGTGAATGCAATATGCTGCAGTATTTTTTTACAACAAACCCCAAGCACACCCCCCCCCCCCCCACCCCCATTTTCTCCCCAATTTAGTCATCGCCGTACATATATACACGTAGATAAGCAATTGGTCCATTTCAGCACGTCAAGCAGAAACGCAATCCCCCATCTTAAGGCGGTGCGAGTTTGGAGCAAGCATACAACACAACGCATGTGTTTATACCTGTGGGAGCAAGTCTCAGCTATTTTTGCTGCCTCGTGATCATACACATCATGTAATATATATGTATATATAACATTTCAATAACACATTTTGACTATAAATTAAAGCTTTATTTTCACATTTCAATCAATACTGGAACAATTTCCTGGCGGCCCTAAAAACTTTAACATATATAAATTATAATTATATATATATAAAACCCAGTGATTGAGGTTTGTATTTTTACGGCAAGCCAATCATGTACCTCGCAAACGTTCGTATAACACACGTTGCGTATCTATGTGTATATGTGTATATGTATGTTCATCGCCAGTTCCCACCTCTCGAGTCTGCTTCCCGTATCACACATAATTACAACCAACAAGGAGGACAAAAGCACACACATGCTTTTTCTCCTTCATCTTTTTTTTTATTTTTTAAACAAGCCATGTAATCAGCGAGAGCAAATGAAAAATACATTGACATTTCGACTGTCTCTAGCTCTATAGCTAGCCTCTCTTCTGCTGTCAGCTAAATCATTCAGATAAATGCATATGATTGGATAAGCCACCACACAGAAACTGCTGCAGAAAGCATGATGGATGATGTTTAAAAAACCTGAGGTGTTGAATTAAGGAACACTTTGCTGCAGTAAGAATTTTGTACTAGGTTTGGTCCCTTGAAATACCTGGCTCGGGAGGACCCCTGTCTTATATCCACTCAGCAGATCTACTTTAAGTTCTTGGTAGTATTTCTTTTTTATTAGTCACAGAAGAATTATGACTCCTTCCTGGGTGAGACAGAAAGACAGAGTGCAGTGGCAAGACAAGACACAATTAAATATTAATAAGTCATGAGATTAATGTTGAGACTGACAAGGCTCTCGATAGCTTATGATTTAGCTCTCTGCACAAGAAATTTCCCCATCATCGATTGTATTCCAAGGTTACAAGGGAGAAGTAAAAAAATTAACTTTAGTAGCTGTGACTGAAAGGATCAAGAAATCACACTCCAGAGTGTAGGCCTTTCTTAGTGAGCTGCTCTGTTTCATTTTGGACCATCTGCACCTGAGCCTGACCCCATCACCCCATGTCTCAGACTCCATTCCATGTGACATACGTTGGTTCCTGGGTTCAGCTTGGTGAAGAGGCACTTGGTTTAGATCTAAATCTTCTGTGACACCTGCCACTCTCTTGAAGACAGACAGGCAGGAGCTGTCTTACTGCGTTTTCAATGCATCTAAAGCAAAAGTGGCTGATCCAGGCAGGAGGATGGAGATGTGCTAAGAAAAGACCAGGAAAGCTATGGCCTGTCCCAAACAACACATCAGTGAGCCTGTCGACTTCAAACCCTTTGATTTGTTAAGACCAGGAACAACAAGACATTGACGTCAAGGCAAAAGATTTATTTTGTCTTGTCCCAGCTGAACTGATCGACAACTTAAGTTAAAGTAACTGAAACTTTTTAAAACTTTCACATTTTCCATTAAAACAAACTTTCATCCATCAAATTAAGACATCGATAAGGATTAAAAAAAAAATTGTTGTTTAAACTTTGCTTTTGCCGAGCATTGCAAAGCTGTCAATTTGTTGAGGTAAAATGAAGGAATTTTCCCCCATGCTTCCTGAAGTTGGACTGGCTTGATGGGCACTTCTTTCGTACCATATGGTTAAGCTGCTCCCACAACAGTTCAATCGGGTTGAGATCTGGTGACTGCACTGGACACTCCATTGTTGACAGAATGCCACCTGACTGCTTCTTATCTAATGTTTTCTTGTTGTTTTCTAATGTTTTGGGCTTAAAGTGGCTCCAATCAAGCGCCATCCACAGGGTATGGCATGACATTCCAAAATGGAGCCTTCCTTATTCAAGATCCCTTTTACCCTGAACAACCATTTGAAAAAAAAAAAACACCAACAAAGCACCCTCAGACCATCACATTTCCCCCACCATGCTTGACAGATGGCGTCAAGCACTCTTCCAGCATCTTTTCCTTTCGGCTGCACCTTATAAATGTTCTTTTTTTGTGACCAAACTTTTTAAAACTAAGATTCATCTATCTATAGCACTTTTGTCCCCAATCTTCCACTGTCTAATGACTGTGTACTGTTGCCCATCTTAATCTTTTGCTTTTACTGGCCAGTCACATGTATGACTGTTTCTTCTTTGCAGCTCGAGGGCTTGCCTCTTCAGTTGGGTGTAGTAAAAGCCTGTTGTTTTGCTATTTAATGAAGCTGTCGATTGAGGACCTGTCAGGTAACTGTTTCTCTGATGTACTTGTCCTCTTGCTCAGTTGTGCACTGGGGCCTCAGCATGCTCTGCGAAGGGAGTAGTGCACTACTATCTTCAGTTTCTTGGCAGGTTCTCGTATGAAATAGCTTTCATTTCTAAGAACAAATATAGACTAATGAATTTCAGAATAAAGTTATTTTTTTCTGGCCATTTTATGTCTATAATCAAACCTACATATGCAGATTCTCCAGCTTTTCAATTCATCTAAAGAAGAGCAATTTATTTGCTTCTTTTATCAGCACAACAGTTTTCATCTGTGCTGACATAATTGCAAAAGGGTTTTTATAATGATCAGTTAGGCTTTTAACATAACAAATTTGGATTAGCTAACACAATGTGCCAATGGAACACAAGTATAATAGTTGCTCAAAATGAGATAAAAGTGAACAGATAACATTTATGATTTGTTAATATTTGGTTAATTAATAATTTGTGACAGATTTATGACAGATTATAAAACTTTGGTACGAGAGGAATGAATTGGATGTATTTATTGATGGACCTGACAAAACCACTGTAAAACCTTATTTGTACCACACAGGTACAATCCAATCTGGTAAAACTGAAGACTGCCCAAAACGTTTGCTTTTAAATCACCATATGTTTAAACTGCAAGAAAGTACACACTTGGAGTTGGATCAAAGAGCCATTTGAGATCTTATGCTCAAATTTGATGATGATAATCCTGCTAGTATTCATCTTCTCATGTTTGTCCAATTCATCTGCACACCAATTTCTTGTCCTGACTGCAGTGTGAAATAGATGATTAATGAACAAATCATTATTCATAGTGTACCTCCTTATCATGTTTAACACCAGCACTATTTGATGGTGTGACGTATTCATTATTCACATTCTTGTGCTATATATAAAAATGCAACACACTGGCATTGTTTATTTTTTCCTTTCTTTGCTTTTATTGAGACGCTCATTTTCTGCTTATTGAACACCGGAGCTGGTTATCATCCAGCACAAATTTTTCAACACAGGAGTCCACCTTACAGCAAAAACAAGGTGTTTGAAGTCATTCAGATCATTACTCGGAGGCAGATGGAGTAATGACTCACTCAGATTTGAAGTGCAGTCTGCATTTGAAGTTTGCTGCACAAAAAGGCACATACCGACTTGCACAAGGAGGGTGAATAAAAACGATGAGAGGAGTGTGTTCTGTGAAGAAGAACACTGACAGAGAGATAATGACTTAACTGCTATACAGTATTGTATCTACACACCCAATCTCACTTTTGTAACTAGTGTGAAGTCATGTCGTACTGTTGATAGCAGATATTAAATGCCTGTGTGGTTGGATTTTCAATGTTTTTAAAGGTCAGGCATGTGAGAATCTGTCACAGTTCTGTGGCACTGGATATCTCCTGTCAACGTGAAAGTCCTTCAGTTTTTTCACATGAGCAGCGAAGGGCTGAGCTGCCTATAAATGCAGGTGTGACCTTGCACAAGAATACAAAACACAAACGTATACACATGCATGCACATGCACATGCATAAGACACTTGGATATTTGGAATGCTAAATGAAATGCAGCCATGTAAATAAACAATGACACAGAGTACTTTCATGTGTACTTTATCACGCAAAACATCTACACACTTGCACAAATGCCCAACTGCTCCAGGAAAATTTCAACACAGACATTACCTCTGTTCATGGAATATTATGTAGTAAAACAGCTCATGTGCTCAGCCTCAGCAGCAGTAATGAGTTATGTCATATCAAGAGTATATAATTAGGGTGGATTAGAAATATTAGGGGGCGGGGCGGGGCGGGGCAGGGCGGGGCAGGGCAGTGGTGGCCTGGTGGTAGGGTGCTGGATTACTGATCCTAAGGTCGGGGTTTCAAGCCCCACTATCAACGGGTTGTCACCCGTTGGTGAGAGGCATGTAAAAGAACCATTGCTGATTTTTGTCAAGAGTAGGCTGCATTGCCGTCAGCGTGTTTCTGCCCTGCGATGGCCTGGTGAGCTGTCCAGGGTGTACTCTGCCCTCGCCCAGGGTCAACTGAGATGGGCGACAGCCTCCCTGTGACCCTAATTAGGATTAAGCGGCTCAGAAAATAAATGAATGGATGAATGATAGAAATATTAGGTAAAATTTATGATTAACTGTAATACAAGTCCCATGATTTAGTGCCTTGGAATCATAGCTAGATAGATAGATAGATAGATAGATAGATAGATAGATAGATAGACAGACAGACAGACAGACAGACAGACACACAGATAGACAGATAGACAGATAGATAGATAGATAGATAGCACCCATAGAGCAAAACCTCCCCCAACCCCAAAATCTTAGTCTTCCTTGTCTAAAGCCCCACCTCTGGTAGGAATTTCATGAAAATCCCATAACTTTCTGCTAACAAACAAACGCACAAACAAAGAAATTAAAGGTAAAACGAAACCCCCTTGGCATAGATAATAAATAAATAAATAAATAAATACATATATACATATTCAAAAACATTCAAGAAATAAATATATTTAAAATATATTTTGTTGTTGTTGTGGTTGGTGATGATTATTATTAATAACAACAACAACAACAACAAATTTTAAATATGGTTATTTCTTGAATGTTTTTGAATATGTATTTATTTATTTGTTTGTTTGTTTGTTTATTTATTTATTTATTTATGATGATGATGATGATGATGATGATGGTGATGATTATTATTAATAACAACATCATCATCATCATAAATAAATAAATAAATAAATAAAATCTTTAATTCAGTAACTTTGCATCACACCCTACTGTTGCTTATTATTTTGACTATGAAAGCATACTATGAAGGATGCTCAGAAGTAGCACATCCACGGGGTCTCTTCCATTAAGAATATCTAAACAAAAGATGAGGCTGATTTTACATTCTGTGCTGCAGATAGCAGATCCGACGTAAATTCCCACTCTTTTTTAGAAGTAGAAAATAACACTGATTTATGACAGTCCTGTAGTGTTTCTACCATTTTTATATTTGTTGAGTAGGCAAAGCACCCAGCAGTATATTCATCCCCACCAAACAATGTTTCACATAAACTACTGTTTTAAATGTATTATGTGGTGACAATATTTCAGAGTAACTGCTTTCAGGAGACAAGGATGTGAGATATTAGATGATTCCTTACATACAAGACAGATGATACTGATGATGGGACTGTCTCCAGGATTGTCTCAATTCCATCCTGAGCACATCAACATCAGAAGGTAGACTGTATATGCATATGCTAAGTGTGTAACACAATGGGGCTATCTGTATCTATATCATTAGTGTTTGAAATATTGCCGAAACTGAAAAGGTATCATTTATCAGTGTTGTCAGTGAATACTGGCTCTCACGGGACCGCAACTTCAGCATCCCTTAAGTTCATAATAAGTCTCCGCTGACATATACTCTGGCTAGTAAAGGTAGGCTTAGCATCCACTATTGAAATGCACAGTCATAGTCTCATTATGCACTTTTAGTGAACTTCAAGGCAAAAATCCACTTTCAATGATTTGCATATCAATATTTATTACCTCTGTCAAAGAGGTTATATTTACCTCTGGTTCATGTGATTGTAAACAGGATTATGCAAAAAGTTATGTAAGGATTTTCATTAAATTCCTGCCAGAGGTGAAGCATTGGACAAACAAGATTTTTGTAGATGATCTGAATTTGAATTTTAAAGGATTCTTTAACAATATAAGGTGGGACAATATTTTACAGCACAGGAATTACAGCAGGGAGCGCTGTGTACTTTCTGTTTTTTTTTTTTTTTGTGGTGGCGGGGGTCGAGGCTTGGTGGAGATTTGCGCTCTTCAAGCGTGCAAGCCCTTAAAATATTTACTTTGGCTTGGCGGTGTTTTGTGCTCTTCAAGTTCCCAAAATATTTATGTCATGATTAAATTCTTACATCAATATAACTGTACATTCACATAGGTTAACAGTTTCCTACTGTATATTATCCACAATGCTGTGAATGAATTTCTCACAAGTATGATGTTGAATGTTTCTGGAAAATGGTTGGTAAAAACAAATTCTTGTTCTTTCATTTTTACGATTGACCATCAAAACTCAAAACCATTATTTTTAAGTTTGAGATTACTGAATTGTCCCTGTGTTACATTAGAGAGACAGAACCATCAACTCACAGAAATAGCTAAAATACCCATTTAAGTGAAATATTATACAGTTTTTACCTCACTCTATTGGAGGTTTTGTAATCACATTTGTGAGGCTGCATTTATGACTTTGTTTGTCTTTTTGGTAGTTTGTCGGTGAATAAAATCCTGACCACACCCAGGTACAGATTTTCACCAAACTTGGTGGGGACACTACCCTGCCTAAATCTCAGAGATTATTTGATTTTGTTTTTGCCCCCCCCTTCTCTAATTTTACTCGTATCCAATTCCCACCCGTCAAGTATTGCCTTCCCTACTACCAACCAGAGAGAGTTGTAAGCATGCACATGCCCCCTCCATGACATGCAATGCTGCCACCCGCCTCTTTTCGTACTGCTGCGCATGTGTATTTGGGGGTGGCCAAACACTCTGAGGGAAGGCACTATCCGCCCCCTCATACGAATGAGCACATGGATGCCCATGACTGGCTGGTGATCGCTGTGAGTGACAGGGAAGTGAGCGTGACCATGAGGACCATGAGGACAACAAGGGACAGATAGCAAACCAAACACAAGCTTTTAAATGACTAAGTTATCTTAAATACGGCAATTACATTAGACCTTAAAAAGTCAAAATCAAGGTCATAGGATTTCGAATGCTCATAACTTTGAAAGATGTGCCAACAGACATGCTGTTAAAAATAACACTAATATAAAATTTAATATGTACTTCATACAATTGTAAGATGAGCACGTGGGTAATTAAAACCAGTACTTATATAGGACCTGCTATTCGTTGCCATTATCCATGGCAGGGGTTCCTTGTAATCTAA